>JADDOH010009567.1:0-21605 GCA_016648135.1 Agrypnia vestita | reverse complement strand
TAATGAAGTGAAGTAATGTAATGAAGTGAAGTAATGAAATGAAGTAATTGTAGTATTAATGAAGTGAAGTAATGAAATGAAGTAATTGTAATAATAATGAAGTGAAGTAATGAAATGAAGTAATAGTGAAGTAAATTTTTAAATGAAATGAAGTATTTTTTTCCCAAATAAAAATTTAGCGAGCTAAAAAAAAAGAAAAAAAAAGGTCAACGACAAGTTTTTTTTTTTTTTAGGTCGCCAAAGTAGCATTTGGCGACCTAAGAAAAAAAAAAAAAGGTCGCCAGACAGATTTCTTCGTTCGATTCCAAAAAATTTTCAAACCATGGGGGGGGGGGTTGTTACAGTTTCCAGAGATTTCTCCGTTTAGCTACATCAACTTCCCAAAAATTTCTTCATAGCTCCCAAAATTTTTCAAACCATGGGGGGGGGGGTTGTTACAGTTTCCAAAGATTTCTCCGTTTAGCTACATCAACTTCCCAAAAATTTTTTCATAACTCCCAAAATTTTTCAAACCATGGGGGGGGGGGTTGTTACAGATTCCAGAAAATTCTTCATATATTTACATCAACTTTCCAAAAATTTCACGTAAAAAATACACTATTTAAAATGTGTTTCTCATGCTTTCGATAACTTTGAAATGTATGTACTTTGTAGTGTTCGCCTTGAAATGAAGTGTACTATTTGAAGTTTATACTTTCAATAACTTTGGTGTTTGTAGTTTGTAGTGTGCACTACACATCAAAATGTGCGAAGTGTGCACTTCAATGTAGTGTAGTACTACATTGTAGTAGTGAGTACAGAGCGGACCCATCACTATTCAGAATCATGGAACGCGCTGCCCAAGCTGTTCCTGCCGTGAAGTGCGAGCCAGGGTCTGCAGCCGGGAACGGCGATGAAGGGCTCTACACTGATGTGGACGTATCGGATCCTTACATCAAGCAGGAGTGCTCGGAGGACTCCAGGAGGGCCGCCCAGCGCGCTGGTGAGCATTTGATTCCCTTGGATTATCAATCCGTGAAACAGATCCCGCTTTTGTTGTGATCGTCACAGGAAGATGTATAGAAATGTGATGTATGCATAGATATACGATGTTAGGAATGTTCAAGATGCACCAATTTTGTTAATTTTTTTCCTACCGTAACAAAGGGTCCTGATTACATAAATAATGTCAAATTTTGTCGCTAGCAAGTTTAAAAGTAGTTATTTTAAATTAAAAACTAAACATTTTTGACACTAGAAAACACAGAAATTTAATGTTTGATGTTTGAATAAGCATTCGTTCACCATGGATTAAAAAAAGGAATGTATACGCAAAACATATATAGGCAATTAATTATTTTTACAATTGAAAAAAGTATGGATACGCGAAACATAGACAATTAAAGAAAAACATATTAAGTTGTGCTGCTACGGTATACCTGCTACGGCCTTGTGTCAAAATCTTATTATAAATAACATTAAAATAATAATAATTGAATCGCATAACACTGGATTTAATGTTACGCGTAATTACTTGCATTTTGAAATTAATGAAAACTATTCGACTGTCAAAAGCAATTTTCAAAAAGACCTGAACTAATATGTTTGGGAAGAATAATCTCGAAATTCAAATATTCAAGGTATTTTCTAAGCTAATGCGGGGCATTCATTATATTGCATGGCGTCACGCCGCGCCGCGCCGGCGTAATGCAGGATCGTGGATATAGTTGACATTAAAGGTAGTGAATGGGCCACCTTATGGTAAGATTTGTCATTTTGAATAAATGAGCAAAAACATATATTTTATTTGGGCATCTGTGCCCTGAAGTGTTAAAAAAGTAACACCACTTGAACGTTCCTAACTATAGCCTAAAATATCACCGTTCGCAAGTAATAAACGAGTAATTTCAATTTAAAAATTCGTAATTATTCCTTGAATATGTTTGACAGTTCAGCCATTTTATCCTTACGAAGCGCATTCCATGGACAATGTGATATTTTATTCAACGTTAAAAAAGAATTTATCTATTTTGAAAGCATAGACAATTAATATTTGTGTTGTAAGAATATCGATGCTTTTTAAAATAATTAATGTAGTAAGGTTAGTGGTGCGACCGCGACCTACATGTGACGTTCCGCATCGCGTCCTTCCTTTTTAAAAATATGTTAAGTTAATTATAAAACCTCCCGCGGCAACGCTAGCCGCCGCCCAACGCCGCTAGATGGCCTAACGAGGTGGCCCCCCGCCCAGCTCCGCCCGCGGTCAGCGGAGCAGCCTAGCTTCCCGGGCTCCTGACAGGCGCTTTAAGCTAGGATTAGTTACTGAGTTACTCGTAATGTTCAAGACCGAAAGGATTAATTGAGCACTTGTGAATGTGAATAAACATGTAAATATTGATTTAAAACTGCCGCTACTTTCCTTGAAATTTAATAGATAAGGTCGCCTCGCACATTGCGTCGCATAATCTGCGCCTCACTCGGTTATTTGAGAGACACTTCAATATCACTCGGTTACTTAGGTTAGGTTTAGTTCGGTATGATGTCCTTTTCTTTTTATTTATAAATGATTTTCTTTATTAATTTATTCGTTAATTAATAAAGAAAAGCGTTATGTATAGATAAAATTGCAACATATTAAGGAAATAATAAAGATTTTTAAAAATTATAATTACTCGTTTATTACTTGCGAGCGGGGTTATTTTATGACATTTTTGGAACCAGAACACTCAATTATACCGGAAAATATTTTAATATTATAAATAGCTCTAAGTATCGTATTCTACACTTGTCCCGAAATATCTACTGCGAAAATATAATAACAAACTCACCATTGCCCCGGCTAATAAGATCAGTTCAGAGAAAGCCGAGACATATCGCATATAAACTTGTCAATTTTAAGAAAAAACGTGCTGTCTATTTTGATATTTCACAGTTGTTGCCCTACCACATCTGTTTTATTTCATAATTGAATTGAATTATTATTCTCACGACAGACACTCCGACCTGGGCTACACCGAGCTGCGCCCAGCTGTGCAGCGCAGCACGACAGAGATGGGCTTTTTTATATTTCATAATAAATGATAACAAAACTTATATCCAATGATATAATATGCATCACCCAATAAGCTCGGCGCACTTAATTTGATGCGAGCGGGCGGACGCACCGCGTCAAGTTCTTTATTTAGTTTTGCATCCATCGCGGCTTACTGCCCAGTTTTGTCCTCTTTATCCGTAGATAAAGTTCTCTGTTCGCTGCTATGTTTTGAGGTCACACTTTGGGCGCCTGAAGGCAAACAGGACGCCACCATCACGCGGATTTGCGTTATTCTGACCAGCGCGGACGGGTGCGTACCTTTCATTATTCTGGGGCAAAGAGGTTTCACACGAATAGTTTATAAACGCTTCGCACGGACTTGTTACCCGGGTCACTTTTTCTCTGCCACCTCGGATATTCGAGAGCCCACTGTACGTATTTTTCGTTTCCGAAATCTCAAAATACGGATTTTTATTTTATTTGTGCGGATAACCAATTTATGTCATAATTTGGAAATAAGAAACTGAAAGAGTTGGCATAAATACAAATCAATTCATTTTATTCACAAAAACTATTTATATTACAGATCGCATGAGAATGCAAGATTCTTTTTCTGAAAATCCAACTGTGTTTTCGCCTGCCCCCGGAACGCAGCCAGATTTGGAGACCGTTTCCGAAGATAAATTCTCAAGCTGGTGCATGCTTTCTCCTGCTGGTGAGAAAATGTTTTCATGTTCCGTGTGCCCATACAGGAGTAAGGAGAAAACTTCCTTCAAACTTCACGATCTTTCACACACTGGGAAGAAACTATTTTTATGTTCACAGTGCAATTATTCATGCAATGATAAATCTAATTTGAAACGTCATAATCTTACGCATAATGCAGAGAAACAGTTTTCATGTTCACAATGCAATTATTCATGCAAACGGAAGTCATACTTAGCAGTACACGTACTCAAGCATACTGGAGAAAAACTGTTTTCATGTTCTCAGTGCAATTATTCATGCAATAATAAATATAATTTGAAATATCATTATCTTACGCATAATGCAGAGAAAAAGTTTTCATGTTCTCAGTGCAATTATTCATGCAACAACAAATCTAATTCGAAACTTCATATTCTTACGCATAATGCAGAGAAACAGTTTTCATGTTCTGAATGCAGTTATTCATGTAATCAAAAGTCAAACTTTTTAGTACACCTACTCAAGCACACTGGAGTAAAATTGTTTTCATGTTCACAGTGCAATTATTCATGCAATCAAAAATCAGATTTGAATCGTCATAATCTTACGCATAATGCCGAGAAACTGTATTCATGTACTGAGTGCAACTATTCATGCAATCAAAAGTCAAACTTAATAGTACACGTACTCAAGCACACTGGAGAAAAACTATTTTTATGTACTCAGTGCAACTATTCATCCAATGAAAAATCAAAGTTGAAACGTCATAATCTTACGCATAATGCAGAGAAACACTTTTCATGTTCCCAGTGAATTATTCATGCAATCAGAAATCTACAATGAAAGCTCGGTAATCTTACGCATAATGCAGATAAACTGTATTCGTGTTCAGAGTAATCAAAATTCATGTAATCAAAAGTCCATCTTAACAGTACACATACACAAGCATACTGGAGAAAAACTGTTTTCATGTTCTCATGCAATGATAAATCTAATTTGAAATGTCACCATCATGCATAGAAACTGTTTTCATGTTCACAGTGCAATTATTCATGCAATCGAAAATCTAGTTTAAAAATACATAATGTTGAGAAATTGTTTTTATGTGCGTAATAGTAGTGCAATAATTCTTGGAACAGTAAATCATATTTTAATAGCCTTCACATACTACAGAAAAACCATTTTTTGTTCACAGTGCAATCATTCCTGCAATGATAAGTCAAACATCAAAAAAAAAGATGCGTACACATAAAGCAGATAAACTTTTTTCATGTTCACAGACTAATTATTCGTTGTGTTATAAGTAAGGCGAAAATATTTCCTCATATTTAGTACATGAACTCCTTCGGTGACGAAATTTGTATATGTGTGAAGCAAACTGATTTCTGATAACTATATAATAAATAATATCAGTACTCATTATCATCATTCTCATTTTCAATAATATTCATTTTCATCATCATCATCATCATCATCCCCTTGTCCTAGTAAGAACCGGAGCCCAAAGACTCGACAAAGTGCTTCCATATTCCCCTGTCTTGCGCTGTTTCTGCTTTAGTTAAACAGTCTTGAGTCTAGACTCATTTTGTTTTCAAACAAATGTTTTGCTGTTTTTCCCAGCTTAATATGGGACCACCCACCGATCGTCTTTCTTCGGGTTGCCAAAGGGATTCTTCTTGGTATTCTTTCTTCTAGCATTCATAGCACATGTCTACGCCACTTGGAGAGGGACCCACCACACACCCATGACCGTTTTATAAGCAATAGCTCCCACATCATCCCTACACTGTCGCCACACAATTTGGCATTTTTTTAACATGCCCAAAGACGTGCTGAAAATATTAGACCGAACTTAAGATTGCAATGACTGGTTTGTGTTTTATAAATATCGCTTCGACATCTAATAATCAGGTATTTTTTAACAAAACCCCTTCACCGTGGAGGTCCGACATTAAAAATCAGTGTATCTTTTTAATTTGAAACGGTTTAATTGCCATTACTGGCCAAATATTGGGTGTTGAATGGCCATCGTATATGTGGACGTAAAAAACACAGGATGCAACTTCTACTTCAAAGGTCCCATCCAAATTTGCATAGGTCGTAAATGTGTATTAATTATTAAGTCTCGTTCTAGTGTTGGACTTGTCATCAGCGGATAAGGATGACTGTCCTGAATCTGCGACTTGTCTATCTTTGAGTATTGGGGTAACAATCACCAAAATAAAAATCTTGTTATTTTCATAATACGGCCGATTTAATCAAAAACACCGCTTCACTATAGTCACATTGAAAATAACGTAATACTATGTTCACAGTGCAATTATTGTTGCAATGATAATACATCCAACATATTTCATGTGTGAAAATACATATGCTGACGCATAGTGAATTGTTTTCATGTGCATAGTGAAATAAAAGATATACAAGCCTACGAACAATGATGAGGAATTGTTTTCATATTCATTGAGCACTTATATGCCGGTTGTCTTAACGAAAGCAGATATGGAAATTTTATTTTTCTTATTTAATATTTACGAGCATCAACAACGCATTTTGAATATGAAAATTTTTTAACAAGTGCCGTTAGCGAGCACAATAAAGCTTATATTGCCGGAATGCAAAGATGCCGTTTCATTGTAAAACATGCGATTTACTGCCGGGCCATCAGACACCGTTCACAAGAACAGGGCCTGTCTCGGTCGTCAACACAGAATTATGAAAAAAAATTCTCATTCGCGGACCTTGAGAAATTTAATCATCCAGTCAGTTTGTCAGTTGTGAAAATTACGACTCCGTTAATATAAAAATGGTTTATTTCTAATAACTGAAACGTATTCATTTTAATTTAATGTGCTTTTAAACGAATTAAACCTGTTGGAAAAAAATTAAAAGTTTTTATTATTTTATTTAAGTTGTATTGAAGCGAAAAAAAGTTGTCAGAAAACAGGATGTGCCTGATGTGTAGCACATACAGAAGCAGCACAAGACGGGGAAATATGGAAGTACCTTGCCGAGTCATTGGGCCCCCGATCCGAGTAGGCCAGGGGGGAAGATGATTATCCATGTACTTGCTGGGTGAAGATGAGTATGGTTTCTTCGGGAATAGTTCAGATAGTTCTTAATTCATGTAGAATGTTCGGAATACTTGGAGGATGTGTAGTTATTATTGTTTTTGACCCTCGTGACAATCATAGTAAGGATATACTGACCTATTCTCAAAATAGCAATATCGTTATTTGGTGATTTCACCCAAACCATCACAAGTGAAGGATCGTCAAGACATCTATCAAATGTCAATAGTTCTATCCTTGTGAGGGAAATATTGGCTTTCATTTAATATTTTAACTCTTTGGATGAAGAAGTTAATAGATGTGTGTTAAACAAACTTATTTCTACCAACTTATAAAATAATATTTAGTACCTATATTATATTAAAGGGTAAAAAACTTATATTTTAGACGAAATTCGAGATGACTGATTTGCGTGCTGATACAAATTTCGCGTCGATATCAAATAAAGAGGTCTTTTTTAATAACACCCAAACATCGTTGTGGCCCGACATTACAATCCATGTACCTACATTTTTTTGTTTATAAGATAAATACGTATGTAATTTTTTTTACAACAATGATAACTATCAGATATTAATAATCGAATTATAATAAATTTTATACCTCACCAAAAATTATCAAGTGAGGTATAATCACTTATATAGGAAAAATTTATGTCAATATAACCCTTATTTTCAATTATAAATGAATTTCTATGTTAAATTATTTAAGTAGGTAAGTAGTGTAAGATGTTGGTAGTATAATCAATGTTAACAGACAGTGAAGTTGATTGGTTATCGTTTCTTTAAATATTGTAATATTCAATATTTCTTATAAATTATGTCAACTGTATTCACTTTAAATATGTAAAATAAAGTTTCTGTTCTGAATCTTTGGGGTGTCTTCAAAATTATTTAAATAGTCTTTGGATTATTCTTAATAATCGAGTGTGACCCTCCCCATCTAATAATACCATATTGCAGCGAGGATTGTACGGTTGCATAATTAGCCATTTTTAAATTACCGATTTTGAAAACATTTCTTAATGTAATGAACACATAAATACATTTTCTTAGTCGTTGACTAGTTCACAAATATTGAATTTCCAACTAAAATTTTGATATCGTTTTGTATATATACACCAAATATTTTAGATAGTCAGTTGTCTTAATTATTGAACATTTAATAAAATATTGATGTAATTATTTAGTTTTCAAATGATCCTTATGCCATAGCTGCACAACTATTGGGTGCTGAAAAGTGGTACTGCATCATCATGCATGGAGACTTTATAGCAGATCGCAAAATGAAAACGCCATGGTCAGGCCACATCGCTATGAAGACGAACGCTGATATACCCAATATTAATGATTTCGAATATCCGACCGTAGCTTCCTATGCAATATCTGATCTCATTCCGTTTTCAAAATTAGTATGGTTTCAAAATTGTTAGTAAACAAAATGAAAACTTTGGCTTTATGGTCTTTCAATAAAATACTCTGAATTAGATTTTTTTTTAATATTTCAGTTTAATGAAAAATAAATCTGGTAACTGCATTTATTTTTTATTTATTTTTATTTATTTATTTATTTGTTTATTTACATTGCAACTGCATCCATTGCTATATCCCATATGTCATTGGTATTAATCATTAATACAAATATATAATACTCTACGTAACAATGTCCGTCATTAATGCTAATGATGTCTCAAATAAAAAAATAAAATAGTAGAATAAAATGAGGCACAAAAAAAGTAACATCCTTTTCTTTACAATGTCCGTCACTAACGGCATCAGATAGCTAAAATAATAATGAAGTATAATATCATAGTTAGGTATAAGAAGCATAAAAGCGCAAGTCTCTTTTTAATAATATTCGTCACTAACGTTTTCTAGACTCAACGTACTCTAATAGCTCTGTTCTCACAGCCTTTACTGGCGGCCGAAATATATACCTAATGAAATTCCGTCATTTTTAAAGGGTTATAGCTAAAAATGTTCTCAGGTTTTCACGGCCGTTCAGAATATTCTGTGTGTAGTCTTCTGGGATATTCTGCCTTGTATGTCTGACACCTCTCCTGCCGTCGTTTCGGATACCATTGCTGGATCATAGCCCAGAACTACACAAATAAGGGTTATAGCTAGTAATCATCAATATCAATATATATATATAAAGAAACCCGTGTTTCCCTATCCGCCAAGTTTCCTTCACAACAAGATACTACTACCCCTTGGTGGTTATGATGGTAGAGAGCCCTTGGTGTCCCATTGAAAATGTGCGAGTTTGGTGGGGGTGGCTGACCGTGGGTGGGAGTGGGTGACGAAAATGTGCATTCTAGCACATTGTTTTGTTTTGAGAAGGCCGCAAATGCTTCAGATTGTTCCAGAATGGGTTCGCCGACTGTGTCGGTAAGTCTAGAAGGTTCTGGGAAAATCCGCTCTAGAAAGTTCTGTAAGGAGAACGTTCTAGAAAAATCTCGAAAGTTCCATAAGGTTCCAAACTAAGTGGCGAAGTGCGCCGGTGAGTCAAGAACGTTTCAGAATGTCCAGTTTAGCTCTAGAAAGTTCTGGAAGGGGAGTATTCTAGAAGATTCCCAAAAATTCTGTAAGATTCCAAACTAAGAGGTGAATCGAGAAGGTCCCTGAACGTTCGATAAAGGTCTAGAAAATTTTGGTGGCGGAATGTTTCTGTGACTCTATAAGGTTCCAGACAGTTCGATAAAGTTCAAGAATGTTCTAGATGGAGAACGTTCTAGAAGATTTACGAAAGTTCTATAATGTTTCATACAGTATGGCGGAGTGTATCTGTGAGCCTAGAAGGTTCCAGAATGTTCGATAAAGCTCTAGAAAATTCCGGAAGGAGAACGTTCTAGAAGATTTCTAAAAATTCTATAAGGTTCCGAACTGAGTAGCGGAGTATGTAAGTGTGTCCAGAAGATTCCAGAACGGTTCAAATAAAGTGACGAAGTATGTCGGTGACTGTAGAAGGTTCCAGAATATTCGATAAAGTTCTAGAATGTTCTGGAAGGAGAATGTTGTAGAATATTCTTTATTCTTCTAAAGAATGTTCTCTTACGTTCCAAACAGTGCGGTAGAGTGTGTCTGTGAGTCTAGAAGGTTCTAGAGCATTTATAAAGGATCTCGAACGCTTTAGAAAGCTTTGGAAAAAGAAAGTTCAAGAAGGTTCTAAAAGGTTCCAAACTATGTGGTAGAGAGTCGGCGAGTCTAGAAGGTTCTAAAACATTCAATAAAGATTTCAAATGTTCTGGAAGGAGAACGCTGTAGAAGATACCCGAAAGTTCTCAAACGTTGCAAACAGTGTGGCGGAGTATGTCTGTGAGTCTAGAAGGTTCCAAACGTTCGGTAAAGCTCTAAAAATTTCTGGAAGGAAAACGTTCTAGAAGATTCCTTAAAGTTCTATAAGAGTGCAAACTGAGTAGCGGAGTGTGTCTAGAAGGTTCAAGAACGTTCACGAAGGTTCTCGAATGCTTTAGAAGATTCTGGAAAGAGAAAGTTCAAGAAGGTTCTAAAAGGTTCCAAATTGAGTATCGCAGTATGTCGATGAGTCTAGATGGTTCCAGAACGTTCGATAAAGCTCTAGAAAGTTCTGGAAATTTCCGAAAGCTCTATAAGGATTCAAACAAAGTGGTGGAGTGTGTTGGTGACTGTAGAAGATTCCAGAACGTTTTATAAAGTTCTTAAATATTCTGGAAGAAGAACGTATTAGAAAATTCTCTATTATTCTAAAGAAAGTTCTCTAACGTTCCAAAACAAACAGCAAACAGTGTGACGGAGAATGACTGTGAGTCTAGAAGGTTCCAGAACGTTCATGAAGGTTCTCGAATGCTTTAGAAGGTTCTGGAAATACAAAGTTCAAGAAGGTTCTAAAAGGTTCCAAACTGAGTGGCGGAGTGTGTCGGTGAGTCTAGAAAGTTCCATAATTTTGTAGAAAATTCTGGATGGAGAATGTTTCAGAAAGTTCTACAAGGTTCTAAACTGAATAACGGAGTGTTTTGGCGAGTTTAAAAGGTTCCGGAAATTTCTAGAGGGTTCGAGGAATTCTATAGAATGTTCTGGAAGGAGAAAGTTCTACAAGCGATCAGAAAGATCTATAAGATTTCAAACTGAGTGGAGGAGTACGTCGGTGGGTCTAGAGGCTTCAGAAAAAATTATAAAGGTCTAGAAGATTCTGGAAATAAGAAGTTCTGTAAGATTTCGGAATGCTCTAGAAAATTTTGGAAGGTTCTAGAGTGTTATGATTGCTTTGCTAAAATATCTATTGATATTTTTGCTAAGTGAAGACGGTCCAGCAAGGCAATTCAATCACAGGTGCCGAAACCAGCAAAAAAAAGACGTCATCACAATTTTATGCTTACCGAATTATGATCCCAAGCGAAGCCGGGCCCATCAGCTAGTTAATAATAGTGGAGAAGAGAACCCTGCTTCGGAAAACCCATTCATAGATATGGAACAGATCAATATCCAAAATGATATTGTGTAGCAAACCATTAGCAGGCATTACCATCGGCAAACCTGCGGCATAAGGGCGGCTCTCCTCAATCTAACGGAGAAATTCGGACGAGGGGGCGTCCGTTAAAACCAAAAGCATATTAGCGTGGGTTTACCAAAAGTCTTTTTTTACATTTATATACAAATATTTTAGACACTGAGAATCAGAGTGTGTGGGATGGTTGGTGGTGCTTGAAGAATTCCTTGTGGTCACTACCATACTTAAACGGAATTCTCCAAATCTCTGTTAAAACGCCTGAGATGTTTTACAATTTTTATTTTGTATAAATAAGATGACAGAAATACAATTTGATATAACGCGAGTACAAAATAATGACGGGAAATATCGGAGTACAAACGAAGATGGCTTCCAGCGCACGGGTCGGAGTCTTGAGACGGAAGCGAGTGGCGATGTACTTGTCCCAGGATTTTTATATTCCCCGAGAACAAAGAAGTGCTCGTACGTCTGCAGGGTGCACAGCCGGTCCTGCTGACAGAGCGATTCTCCGCTGCGTGTACCCGTGCTGGCTCATTCATAGCCCGCTTGTATGCATCGTGTTTCCCTGCTTGCTGCTGCCGGGCGGTGGCCTCGCTTCTGTACACGCGCCGCTTGGTGGTTGTATGGGTGTGGGTACATGTGCACCCAATAGACTATTTACGTATATAATAAAAAATAGAGGGCACAAGAGAATATAAAACACTGCAAAATACTTTTTTATTTTAATTATTTAACTTATTTTATAATTTTACGTTAGGTACAACTAAACATTTGAAATGAAGACTCCCATGTTGTCACTATCCCCAGGAGTCTCGTGTATAAAGAAGGGTAGAGTTGGATTCATTAAAAACATTTCATTCATGAACGACCCATTATTTGACAACCGCTCCTTGCTATTTCGGACTTGCGCCAGACAGAAGGTAGTAAAACATGAGCCGCGCTGCCCAAGATGTTCCTGCCGTGAAGGTCGAGCCAGGGTCTGCAGCCGGGAGCGGCGATGAAGGAGCGCCCTACTCCGATATGGACACATTGTATCCTGACATCAAGCAGGAGAGCTCGGAGAACTCCAGGAAGGCTGACCAACGCGCCGGTAAGCAGTTTATTCATTCCTGATTCATTCTCAGTGATGTGAAATGCGCGCACCTGATGTGACCGTTTAAGGCCAGTGCCACATTGTGCGGATCTTCCGTCGCGTCAAATCAACAAAGCAAATGGACCGACCGACCGTCCGCGCAGTGTGCTTGATAAGCGCACAGATTGTACAGATTTTTAATTGTTTTTGTGAATACATTTGTTTTTATATGATTTTTTACCCGTTTTTTGCCAAATCCGTTTTTGGCTTCGTATTCATTCCCGTCAAATCACTGTCATTCATATATGGTTTCATAGACGACGTAACGCTGAGTTTGATTTCGTGGTTCGACAACAAGAACGTGAATATTCTCTCAGCGTCTGTGAGCAGTGAACCAACAGCAAAACGGAGATATTCTCGGAAATAAAAACAGTGTAAGGAAGTATCCACAAGCTGTCGATGTTTATAACCGGCATATGGGAGGAGTCAATTTGCTGGATTCAATGCTTGTTATTATAGAATTAAGTTGCGATTTCGCAAATGGTACAAAATAATTTTCTTCCACATGATAGACTTGTGCATTGTAAACGCTCGGCTTTTATGGCACAAAGTCAATCAAAACGAGTACCTAAATTCCGCTTTTTAATTTGAAGCTTGCCGTTTCTGAACATATGCGTAAATCAGGAAAAATAATCTCGGTAGCAGGAAAACATGGTCGTCCAGCAAGCTCACTCGAAACACCGCCACCAGCACAGCTGGTACTCCAGCAAGCCGAGCTGCACTCCGTCTAGCTTTCCGGATTCACCAGTATCCACACAAAGCTCCAGCCAGGCTGCAAGATCTGCCACTTAACTCAGTACAGACAATGTCCATCATTTTCCCATTTGGAATAAAAATAATCGACAGCTGTGCCAGACTGCTCGAAGCTCCGTTCTTTCCCAAGTGTGAAAAATGCAATGTATTTTTGTGCCAAAACGAAAAGCGAAATTGCTTCAAAGATTTTTACAAAATGTTACTGTCACGCATATGAAGAGATATATGCCCACACATTATTTAACGAATCATACGAAACTATATATGGCTTCATATGATAATTTCTTAAATAAAATGTACGTAAAAAAATTTCATATGCATATCTTAAATAAGCGTAAATAAATACTTTGAAATTTTTCTATCGAACCTCTTTCAGAATTCATGAAATAAGGGATTAAACTGGAAAATTGGCGAACGTCACATTTTTAGAAGCCCTACCTATCGATTAATTAATACGGTAATTCATCTATGCCGCGCTCGTGTCTATGACCCACGTCATTTGAGAATCGCCATTTGCCTGTCGGGCCTCGTGTAGTACGGAACGTATTAGTACCATGAGCCGCGCTGCCCAAGATGTTCCTGCCGTGAAGCCCGAGCCAGGGTCTGCAGCCGGGAGCGACGATGAAGGAGCGCCCTACACGGACATGGACGTGTGGCTCCCCGACATCAAGCAGGAGTGCTCCAGGAAGGCCGACCAGCGCGCCGGTGAGGAGTTGCTTCATTATTGATCCATTCTCAGTGACGAGGAATGCGCGCACCTGACGTGACCGTTAAATGTGTACTTTTAGAGGGCTTGCTTTATGATATGAGCACACTTTAAAGTTTAGAAATTTTCACCATGCATTTTGACATTTAATTTACTTTATCTAAGCGTAACACGTAAACTATAGACAAGAAAAAGATGTGATACGGCGAATTAAGATATTGTTCCGTACAGAATACGCAAATATATGATGCGCAGGTCTCCCGTACTCGACTCGCAGAACAGATCAAAACTGCACAGCGGTAATCGTAAACCCGCTGACAGTTGTTGTTCTAAAAATTCACAAAAGTGAATTGTCCGGTTGCGGTAGTCCAGTTGAAAATCTAAAATCCAAAAGCAGTAGGTAGAGCAGAGGTCAGAGGTGAAGAATAAAAGTCAGGTGAAGTGGTCCAGACGGCGTATAAAGCACAGAACGGAATTAATCTGTACGCCGGCGGAAGTTTAATTTATACACAAAGACAATACCCCCGGGCTTATTTCCGGGAGCCAATCTTAGAGAGTTTTTATCCCGCGTTCGCGCACGCCAAATTATCTAAAAAACGGCTTGGAAAGTTTTATTTACAGAATTCAAATTTTTTTTAGAATTTTCACGCCACCCCACCGGGGTTTTAATTACTTCATTTACATGGTACTATGTCTTGCTTATAGTATGACGTAATTGCCTGGACCCGCAAGACCGAAGTTAATTTATTATTAAAAAATATATACCGATCGCAGCGGTATTTGCTCAGAAAAATTTCACAGTTAAATTTGTCAAAATCGTAAACTATGGCTCATACATGTTTGCCAATGCAATTTACAAAGAGCCCACATGGGTGTAACTTTTGATATCAGTTTCAGTCATATACAATCAAATTTCAGTCACTTATAAATATTTCAAAGTGGGACGCAAAAAAAATATTTTTCATTTATTTTTCAGGTGCGCCCCTGACAAGTTAGGTATGTAAAAATATGTAAAATAGATAGATTCTTACATAAAGAATACAATAAAAAAGGTTTCAAGTCGATCCGACTGCTGTAGCGTTCGTAGGACAGTTTTAAAGTTTGAATGAAAAATGACCCTTATTGTCATCGGATCACTGCTGGTGCTGATGGTTACGTAAAAAATGTGAAAAATTTTACTTTTTTATTTACATGATTTTCCTTTTGATTTTAGTCTAAATGACTTTGTTTAGCAAAAATATTATGATATGATACCAATTTCATTGAAAAAACTCCCGTTTTCCGTAAATATAAGAAAATCAATTTTTAGTCGAAAACTCTCGTATTTGTTGGCACAAATACCGTTTTTCGGTGGCTGTCGCGCCCGGGACCTTATCAGCGATAAGCCTCGTCTCTAGGCCTATAAAACACTGTCAGTTATCTGTAGATTTCTCCGAGATCTGACAAGGCAGGGCTTCGTGACTTATCGGAAACAATCGGTTTGCTGCCCGATTTTCCTTCGTATACCAAGTCTCTGTCCTGGGATACATATGTTAAATTAAAAATATTGAACAATATTTCATAATTCTTGTCAGGCTATACAGTTAGCCATAGGAAATAATATTTCCTGTATCTGTCTTTCCGCCATACAGTTGGCTACTCTCACCACCCCGGTCTATCGCAACAGCGATTTTCTCGTTTATTAAAAATAAACATGTGACAAAGTACATAAATATATGTCAATATTTAGGTTCTTACAACAATATGTAATAATTTAAAAACATGTCACAACCATTTTATTTTTATAAATTTTCATACATCAAGGCATATATCAAGGCATAGGCCCCGTCTTGACGGTCCTCAGGGTGGTGATTACGCACCGGCGTCCTGCCCGGTCGCCCGTAAATAAGATGACGTCACAGGTCCGCCTTGATTGGTGACCGCAGCGAGCCATGGAACTCGACAATGTCATCTTCTTTGAAAAGGGCTTCTGATAGCGAGTACGGCCCGAGGAGACATGGAGCCGAGCCCGGGAGACAGCTAACTCTCCAGCTCTGTTGAACCTAATTAATGTTTTGCTTCCAGAAGTAGGTTCCAGCAATGCGGTCTGGGGAAGTGCGCAGGGAGGTGATGTGCAGATAGGTGAAGAGTCTGCAGCCGAGAGCGGCGGTGAAGGAGCGCCCTACACTGATGTGGACATATCGTATCCTGACATTAAGCAGGAGTGCTCGGAGTACCCCGGGAGGGCCGACCAGTGCAATAACGTATGTTGAATTCTGAAGGTAGTAGCAGGCAAGTATACGAGGCACAAACCCGTGAAAAGCCCCCACGATTGTCTTACCACTTAGGTTATGCAGGAGCGCCGCTACTTGCGTGACACGTCTAACTTCCGTGAAAATAAACGGTCCAATACCACGGGACCCCTTATTTGACTTTTACTGAGCCTAGCTCTAGTATAATCTTATTTTTTTTATTTATAAATTATTGTATTATAAAACATTTATTTTGAAAAACAAAGTATATTTTCTATGCTTTCCATATACATTTATACTCTTTTATCTTTGAATAAAATATGGCTTTGTCTATATTTCGCGTATCGTATAGATATAATGGTTGATCTGTCAAACTTACTAGATAAATAATTACGATTTTTAAATTGGAATTACTCGTTTAATATTTGCGTGCCGGGATATTTTATGACATTTTTGGAATCAGAACACTCAATTATACCGGAAAATGTGTGAATATTAAAAATAGCTACTAACGCCACATTGTGCACTTTCCCATTTCTAGAGAGATATCTACGTACGTTTATATTTCTTCTCATTCATTTATTTATTTCATTTTAATCATGGTTTGAAAGGAGGCTTATTGTGGTGGATCCTGTAAAGAAGGGTAAATGAATGTCATCCTGAATGAAAATAATCAGTTTTCGTGTCAATTGCCATAGACAATATGCTTATTTATTAAAAGTGGTTCTTTCACAAACAAACTGTCGTATTCTAATTTCATTTTATACTTACCGCAGGAATCCGAACTTCATTTTTCCATGTTTGCAAATAAACACAAACTTATCAACTTTTAAGCATGAAATTTTGATAGGGGCCATATCAAAATTGGCGTTAAAATATAGATATTTACTTTACAGATCTCTTGAGAATACAAGATTATTTTTAGGAAATTTCACCTGGGCCTTCGCCCTCCTCTGGACACCAGCCGGAAATGCTGAGTATCGCTGAAAAGAAGAAATTGTCATGTTCGCAATGCAATTATTCGAGAAATATAAAATCACACTTAAATAGTCATATTCTTACGCACTCTGGAAGAAAACTATTTTCATGTTCGCAGTGCAATTATTCTTGCAATCGGAAATCAAGTTTAAAATTACATGTGCTTAACCACACCGGAAAAAAACTTTTTTCATGCTCGCAATGTAATTATTCGTGCAATAATAAATCAGGCTTTAAAATACATACTCTTACGCACTCTGGTATAAAACTGTTTTCATGTTCGCAGTGTGATTATTCTTGTAATCGTAAGTCAAGATTAAAATTGCATGCGCTTAACCACACTGAAATAAAACTGTTTTCATGTTCGCGGTGCAATAATTCATGCAATAATAAATCAGACTTTAAAATGCATACTCTAAGGCACTCTGGTGAAAAGCTGTTTTCATGTTCGCAGTGCAATTATTCTTGCAATCATAAGTCAAATTTAAAAGTACGTGTCCTTAACCACACCGGAAAAAAACTTTTTTCATGTTCGCAGTGCAATTATTCCTGCAATAAAAAAATCAAACTTCAAAAGACATACTTTTACACACTCTGGTGAAAAACTGTACATGTGCTTAAACATACTGGAAAAAATATTTTTTCATGTTCGCGGTGCAATTATTCTTGCAATGTATAACAGCACTTCAACAGTCATTCTCTAACGCATATAAGAGGGAAACTGATATGCTCGCAGTGCAATTTTTCGTGCAATCGGTGGTCAATCTTTAAAGTACATTTGGTTAAGCACACTGTTTAAAAAGTTAATTGTTTTACACAGTGCACTTATTCCTAGTCACAAATTATACTTAGAAATAATTGGATGTAACTTTTTTCTTGTTAACGGTGCACTTATACCAGAATTCAAAATTTAAATTGACAAGAATGATTATGTATATTTTTATTACCTGTTATTTATAAAAAGCAATGCGTATATTTGAAATAACTTAAAGAATTGTGTATGTTATTTAGATCGCAAGAACATTGTATATATTTTTAAATATTATTAAATTTTCCAAAAAAAAAAACTGTTTATTTATTTCGATATCAATCGTATGCTTTTAAAGGCCTTAAAGTCTTATGTACGGTGAGTATATAAATAATTAAAACATAAAACTTTTTGTGAAGTAATGTTATTATAGTGACTTTATTTTAGTTCCCATTAATAAACATTAATAAAAAAACGTAACTAAATATTTTGTAGTTGGGGTCCTATTCAAATGTTGAGTTCTTGTTGGGACAACCTGTGTATATCACCATTAATATTAATATTCATCACTTAATTAACTGTTTTTCAATCGATTCAGGAACGTGTGACCTGAATCAATAAACCATTAATGTCAAGGTTGGATGCGAGTTCTCCAGTAATTTTGAATCATTTATTGCAACTGCATGTCTTTATGGCTCTGCCAACACGAAATATTCTACAAATAGAAAGGAGAGCTTGAAGTGGTGCACGCTGACGGATATCTACCGTCATTTAAGGTTAAGTGTGACGACCAAACTATAAAGATTTTTTTTTCAACGTTTAATTTATGTTCCAGGATACATCTATATTCCATATGTATTGTTATGCTTTGCTTATTTTTCCGCTATTATCAAAAAGTGATTACATTTATAGTCAATGTACACGCAACTGTTAATAATGACTCCCCTCTTAATCTATGCGATTTACTCAAGCTGTTTTTTTGTGATGTAACAACTTTATTGATTGGGCCAATTGGCCTGTAATATCAACTAAAAAAAAAGATTTATTTATTTATTTATTATTATAATGTATGGTGTACAAATTTTCCGCCGTTTGACAAAAGTTGGCACCACCAGTATGTTAAGGTTAAAATTATCGAATGTAAATGCCATTATCGTAAGGTTGGACATCTGTCAACAACACAAACTTAAAATATTAGTGATTTTTTTTCAGTGTAATCATTGACGTATTATAATTTAGGCACGTTATTCCCATACTAGCTATGTAGCAAATATTGCATTGAAAGAGACAACAAATCACGTCACACTTACTTCACAAACGCTCTGCATGTAGACAGAAAAATCAGGTAATTTGAAGTCACTAAAATAACATACTCATTCTTACAATAGCATACGATACTGTGTTCCTTTTTCCCCGGAACTTTTTTCGGCGTAGCTTTGTGCCCGATCACAAAGAAGGTTCGTTCGATAACGAATGCAAGTAAGGCAATCACCTTACTTTTGCCCAGATTTTACGCTTGTAACATACTTTTGTTTATTTTAATTTATATAGCGCCATTTTTGCGTAAGAGACGCTTCTTATTATATCATTGAGTGTAATATATTCTTATATGTGCAAATTTTTGCAGTCTAGTATCGAGCCAAATAAGCGTCATTTGCGGGAACTTTTGATTAACTTTATCAATTTGAAGAAATCTGCAGCTGAAGCGTATTGTAGAAGCATACGGTGAAGCTGCCTTAGGAGAGAGAAGTTGTCGAGAGTGGTATCAAAAGTTTAACCCGGGAGCAGTGGCGTCCCCAGGAACTACACCGTTAGTGGCTCATAGAGGGTTTCTTGTTTTTTTGCCTGTGCTTTTTATACAATTATTTTTTTTACACATGATAAATGAAACACTCTTTCGTCATAAATGTCAAAATTTACTACCAAATTTGGAAGAAAATTATTCAAAAATGAAATTTCAAAAAAGGTAGAAAAACATATTTTTAAAAAACAGTAATTGTTCATAAAATATAAAAAGTAATTCAATAACCAAAAAAATATATTTTTCTTTAATTCGTTGAGTTCTTCAGGGGTGTTACTTTCTAAACGTATGGAACAAAAACATTTGACGTGTTCTTTGCGCAGTGGTTTTTCACTCTTATTAAATCCCTTTTTGGTGCAGCTTTTTTTCTTACAGGGCGGATTCAAACATATTCCATGAAGATTTTGTTAATTATTGTAATACTCTGGGTGGCGGCGAATTTGGTGAAAACAGGAGCGCGTGTATACAAGACCGCGGCTGCCAGCAGAGCGCCGCGCTGCTCGCTGCGGGAGGTACACACCTCGCTCGCATCGAGTCACGCGCGATCCCACATCCACCACAATTATCTAGGGATCGACTACTGCCAAAAGTTTTCCACATTATCTGGTAAAGATCTGACGGTAAACTATGAATGCTCATCCCCCTATGGTGTATGGTTTTACCAGCCTTCTTAAAAAAATCGACGCTTATGATTAATTTCAATTCATTCTAACAAATATTATTTTTTCATTGATACCCGCAATTTTCAAGTGGAATACGGTTTGAGGCCATCTATTACTCTTCCTGATTAATGAACCTTTCATCTCATCAACAGCTATCAACGGACCCTTTAGTCAAATTAAAAAATTTCACCGAACTGCTCGATCGGTCGGTCACTGTTGGAATCGATAGAGTTAATAATATATTTTCTGTAAAATATAAATATATTCTTCTTCCAGTCATAGTGCTGACTGTTGGTCGATATATCCCAGAACTCTTGTACACTTTCCTAAACGGGTATTCTACATATCGCCGTTTACCTTAACTTTTCTCTTCGTCATTCCCCGTCGTCGTCCTCCTCTGCCTCCAGCTCCTGTGTGCCCCGCACATGGCCCCCGCACGCCCGCATGTACCTTCCTATTTCACTGCGGTTCCATGTGCAGCGTTGCGCGCCAAGTTTTATAATTAACTTAACATATTTAAAATAAATCTTATATTCTAATAAAAAAGGACGCGATGCGGAACTTCACATGTAGGTCGCGGTCGCATCAAGATGTTTAGCATGAAACAACTGTTTCTGGGTACGTACCCTTAAGGTTCAACTCGAGTTTAGCCCAGGATTTACGCATAGTTTAATTCAAATTGAAACCACCGGTCCCAAGAATTGGTACCAACGTAAAGATCGAATCGAAAATTTAAGGATAGAGTGCGCAGCCCCTGAATTGATTTGGAGACTGCGTGGTGCGTCACTTTATAAAAAATCCTAACTATCTATTAATGAATTAGATAATTCGTCTATGCCCGCTCGCGTCTATGGTCCGCTGTAACTTGGCAATCGCCATTTGCCGTTCGGGACTCGTGCCAGCTGGAACGTACTATTACCATGAGCCGTGCTGACCAAGATGTTCCTGCCGTGAAGCCCGAGCCAGGGTCTGCAGCCGGGAGCGGCGATGAAGGAGCTTTCTATACCCATATAGACATATCGTAGTGTGTAATGCCCGGCGTAATATTATGCGCTTTATTTTTACAAAAAATTATATTTTCTACCACAAAGCTTCGGTATATCATGCCATTTCATTAAATCATATTTAAAATCATTGATATGTACCGATAAAAATCCGAAATTTGGTACTGGGTCTGAAATGACCTACATCGCAGGCCGTGTTTTGTTTTGACCCATCGGGTTATATGGGTTCATTGTTATTAGATCAATCGAATATATACACGACACTAATGACAATTCACTTCATACAAAAAAAATATTTTTATAGTTCAAAAATAAAGTTTAAACAACTCTG
>JADDOH010009566.1:0-61931 GCA_016648135.1 Agrypnia vestita | reverse complement strand
TTGTATGTAAGGTATTGTAACGAAAAAATTAATACTTAAAAATAATTAAAAACAGTGAACACATAATTTATTGAATGAATGAAAAAATGATTAGTTGAGCGCTATTAATGGCAAACATGCCGTTAAACTGCTGTGCAGTTTGGCATTTTAATATATGTACATGTATATAATAAACAAAGAAAATAAATATTAAAAATAAGAAAACCTACTTATGTATACTAGAAGTTATACTTTTTCAGCATACATAAAAAACCATGTACTATAGCAATATTATAATTGCATAATCTGAGGTTTCGCAGTCTATGTTGTCGTCACTATTTTTAACAAATGCAGGTACATATCCGTATTCATATTGTATCGATTTTCGGCCCAAAACGGTTACGTATTCAAAAGATCCGAAACTATACAGCCGCATTGAATGTTGAATGACTGAAAGACAATTACGTCGATTTTGCAATGAATAATTTCTCGAATATAACTTATAATCGATTTTGGCATGGTGACAAACAAAAACATTCATAAAAAAAATAACCCATAAAAACCAAGTTTTTACAATACTCCCTTTCTCATTCTCGGGTTTCGTGTCTACCAGATGCGTCGGAGTATTTTCATACAGCTTACTGAGTTTCATGAAAAAACAATTAAAAATTTGAAAAATCCAAAATTATACTATAATTATTAAATTTTTAACGAAAATTTGATAGATCTTCTTGATCGTCTCCACGAGTCTGCTTGCAAAGTTTCAGCTCGATTGGATCACGGGAAAAGGGTTAAAAATCGATCCAAAGTTTTTTCGTCAGACAAGCAAGCAATCAGACGCCACGAGCTAAAAGAAAGGGAGTAAAAATGATAGAAACATCTCGACGGCTCCTACGTATAATATCGTAACCCACAAATCGACGATTTTGAGTTTTTTGTGTATACAGATGTGTATTTAAATATATCTTTAATTCCAAGAAAGAAAAAAATATATTTTGCCATAAATAACGTTCTATTATTATAAAAAAAAAAATTTTTCGTTTTTGGAATTAAAGATATAATTAAATAGATATAAAATACACAACAAACTCAAAATCGTCGATTTGTGGGTTACGATATTATACGTAAGAGCCGTCGATCTGTAAACTCGCATTTAAACAGAATCTGACAGCTGACAAGAATTCCGGTATCGCATTTCCACTACACGTTCAGCCGCATGCCGCGTTCGCAACTTCCGTTACATAAAAAAATACCCGAATTCTCCAAAAGAAGTATAAATTCAAAAATATCAGTTAAGAAATTCCCGATCTTCCCCGGGTGAATTTTGCCGTTTGTCCCCATTTACCCCGTGACACGGTTTCGCCCGCGGCCGCAGCGCCCTACCCCAACGAAAATGGTTCCCAAATGCCATTACCATACTTTCCTCTGTACGGCGGACAGCCGGCTGCATGCGCGGTCATTTAATTCAATAATGCCGCTCCGGCCCTGCATCGGCCATATTGCTTTCCGCGAAGAAAATAATTTTACGTGCCAAACGTGCATTTATGGCCAAGCGGGCGCCGCGTTCGGGAGCCTTTCGTGCGAGGGCATTCGAACATCGGCGGCCATTTTAAATTTTCAAATTGTTTTAGGGGTTGCGCCAACTTGACATTTCCAGAAAAACGTTTTTTTGTCTTGTACACAACAAAAAAATTCCTGTTTTGACTGAGTCATAGTTATATTGATGGTTAGTGGCATAGGTTAGTTATGCGGCTTAATAATAATTAAAAAATTGATAATTTCTATGGCGCCATTTTCGTAAAAAAAATCAACTCAAGGGCGCTTTACACTAACTTTGTTTATTAAGTATTTTACAAAAAGATGCGTCTTTTTACTCCCTTTATGTTAAGAGGCTGCGATACCTCGCGGGTTTCAGAATTCTGACGAATGTTGCACATTTTTGCCACACCTCGAGCGCTGGTGTCGAATCTATCGCCGTCAAAATGCTTATATTTACGTTTTGGTACATGAAAATTGTCTGAACCAAGCAAACCAAATCATAGAAATGCGCTGACATTAACACCCGACTTTCTAATTGTGAAGGGCAATGTGCGTGACTCTTTCTATAAGAACGCAAGTTTTGTAAGTTTGCCGACATTTTACTGTACAATAATTATGTCTTCCTTATATTAGAGATGTGACAAAGCCGGCCGTAATACAATGGATATTGTTTCTTTCTGAAATGTAGAATTTCGCGCATAATTTCACCAAAAATTTGCTTTTTTATGCTACTTTTCTGATTTTTAAGAAAAACATTTTTTTAAGATCTCCATTACATGTAACATTATGTTATTATTTTTTCTTTAGTGGTGAAAAATTGTATGACGTGTGTGAATTTAAACTATATTTTTTATTGTTTTATAACATTTTGTTTAATATCAATGTTAAATAATTCAAATAAAAACCATTTAAAAAAATTATGCGTGTTTTTATGTATACTTAAAAAGTAGAATAAAGACAAAATAATAATAATAATTTCGTTGTCTGTCCGTAACATACTGGAAAGACGACTTTAGATATTTAGAATGTGACAAGCACAGCTCTCAACTCATGTTGCGCGGTCACGCAAAAGTTGTTATTAATTACTATATAGTCGTACACCCGTGAAAATATGGTTAAGTATAAAGAGAATATAGAAATAAAAAAATTCTCAATTATCTTTTCAAAACGTAAGACTTTGATGAAAGTAACTTATATCGAATATTTAAAATTAATTCGCATTGATAAAAGTCAAATAAAATTATAATCATCCGTATTCTGAACTAAGCAACATTGCTATTTCTGTATCTTGACAGTTATTGTATTACATTGTAATGCCGTTTTTTTGACGTTTTATGTTTGACAAGTTTGAAATTAATGAATTCAATCAATTAGAAAGATCATTATTCGTAATTGTAAATACATTAACATTTGTTTACGTTTTAGGGCTTTCTGATTGATTGAATTCATTAATTATCCCAATCATGCCATAAAACATTGAAATTAGTGTCAATATAATGTTATATTGATTGATTGACCCTGTCAAGATTGGGATAAAGATCTGACATCCCAATACTGCTATTTTCAGAATAACACAGATTAACTTTATAAAAAGTATTATGTATTTTTCAAATTTCTGTAGGATGATAGTGCAAAAAGATTAAACATTTTTTTTGCTTGTATTGAAGCGAATTTATTTTTAATATTCTACATAAGTTACTTAAATAACAATCAAAAACGGAACATTTAAACGTAAAACCTTATGATTAATAAACATAATAAAAGAAGATATAAAGTTGTTATAATATACGGAACATAAAACGGAAGGACAACTATTCGGATACTATGAAACATAACAACGGAACATAAAAACAGAATAGAACAATTCATAAGAACAGTATATTTAAAAAAACATAATAACGAACATATAAACATATCATAATAAACGAATTGACACAAAAGAAATCATAAAATCTGATTATGAAAACTGGAGAAAAACGATTATTAGAAAAGATCAACAACTGACCATAATAAACGATTATAAAAAACATTCATGCATATATGCGGTAGAATTAATATTTAAAAACTAAAATAAAGACAAATTATATATTAATGATGCTCAAAGTATTGAGTTATATAAATCTACACTGATCATTGTCTATTACTTTATTGAATTCTATGAAAAGAATGAAAACTCATACTTACAGAAATGTAATCTCAAATATCTAAATATAATAATTTGGTTGTCTATCCGTAACTTACTGGAATGACAACTTTACATAATTAGAGTTGGACACGCAATCAGCGCACGGCTCACGATTATTTAGAAAGTATAATAAAAAACGATTAACGGAACATATAAACGAAAACAAATCAATTCATTAAAACAGGGTATTTAACATAATACAACATATAAAGATGTTATAAAAGGGAAAAAAAGGATTCGTAAGATCTCATTATATGAACTGGGGAAAAACGGTTCATAAAAATATCGACAATTGACCACAATAAATAAAAATATATAACGACGGACGACAAAAATGGAGCATACAAACGGTTCCTTAGCAGCCGGAGGATAAATTAATAATCGGTGGGACGCACTTAAATAAAAAAAACTAAAATATTGGAGAATATTTTTCGTCTATAAACGGCGAGCCATCGCAGTTTAGTTTGTCACAACAACAGAGAACAGATAAAGTGACGTTGCATTTCATTTTAAGCATAGATTTTAAGTAATTAATAACTTCTTTGTTATATAAATCTTTATTAACGTGCATCCATATTGGTTACAGTGAGAACCAATTTTAGTTTCTCAAAAATGTGTTGAAAATAAACAATTCGTCTTTTTTTTTTCAAAAAATAAGTGGATTTCCATTTAAATATAAAATTGTGTATTGAAAGATGCCCTGGCTATTTTATAAGTCACACAGACCATCGGTCAGGCAATTTGGTGATAACCGCGTTAAAACAAATGGCGAAATTTATAATAGTAGTAATTTCTAATTTGATTAAATCTTTTTAATTAAACTTAATCTCAATGTTTTGTTATTTTTTTTTAATATTTAAATTGTTCCATTATGGAAATAAAATGCCCAGATACACAGCGTAACATGACAGAGATTGGCTTTTAATATATTCATTAAAATTAGCGAAAAAAATATTAAAATAAAAATATTAAACCGAACAAAAATGTCGATTGAAATGTCCCATCACTATTTCTTTGTGGCGTAGTTTGAACCGTTTGAATTAATTCAAATATAAATATTTAAAACGTTCTTTAAAAGTATTTAAGCTATGTTCTTTCCGAATGCTATTTGTAAAACCAATTACTTGCATTAGTAACTTTCGTTTTCTGACATTTGTATAATGTCTACGACGCATTTGAGATATAATTTATATAGAATCGCGGGACAGCAGCCTCTCGGTGTTCACCGGCCGGCTTTCGGCCGTCGTCTGAAAGGATATTTTTGTTCACTTTTTATGGGCTCTGTTATTGAATTATTTAAAGTTTTTGGGCATAAGGTATATTTTTTTGAATATTTTTTGTATAATGACAATAAAATAATCTTAATACCAATGTAAAAATTAATCCAAAAATTCAATTCATTTACGGTTTTTTGGACGCTGCAATATAGGAGACGGAACGTGAATTTTTATCTTTTTGTAAACATTGTATTTAACAACCTACCCAAAAATAATAATATATTTTCCCCCAAAGTTTCTGTTGAAACTATTTTTATTCAATTTATAAAAAAAATATATGTTCTTTATATGGAAATATTTCGAGAAAAAGTGTACCAAAGATAACTCTATTGCTAGAAAGATAAAATAGGGCTTCGGGATAATATTTTTTTTGTGATAATAACAAAATATTTTGTTGACTTTTTTTAAACAAATGCTTTAAGAGTGAATGTATATTTCATAATAAAATTAATTTAATGCATCTTAAGCTTTAATTTTGGCAACAAGATTCGAACATTTTTCAACAATTTGACTCTTTAGACTACAAAAACGTGAATCATGTACTACGGCGCCTTAACTCGTGGCGTCTGCTTGTCTTCTTGTCTGACGGAAAAACTTTGGATCCATTTTAAACTCCTTTCCCGTGATCCAATCGAGCTGAAACTTTGCAAGCGGACTCGTGGCGACAATCAAGAAAATCTATCAAATTTTCGTTAAAAAAATTAATAAATTTTTAGATTTTTCAAATTTTGAATTGGTTTTTTTCATACAACTTATAAAGTTATATGAAAATATTTCAACGCGTCTGGTAGACGCGAAATCTGATTAAAGTATAATTTTGGATTTTTGGAAAAATTTTATTACTCCCTTTCGTAGCGTCGCCCGACCGAAGCCCAACACGTAGGTTAAGCGAAAAAAAATGTTTCAACTAGTAAATGAGAAAGGGAGTATACTAAAAACTTGGTTTTCATGGGTTACTTTTTTTAAATACTGTTTCCGATGTACTGTTCCGTATTGCGGAGGGAGAGAGTTCCACGCCTTTGGGCCTGCCACCGCTAGTTCCCGTTCACTAAAGTTAGTCTTCTAGTAGCGGATGGTCGGTTCTATAACCCTTCCTGCAGCTGAAGTAGTGTCTGACCTCAGAGTTTGGCGTCTACTATTTAAGTCGTCTATGATGCAGAGCTCTTAAAAATACAGAGGCGCCATATTATTTGTCGCCTTGTACATTAACCAACACAACTTAAACTCGACTCTTTGAGGAAAACGAAGCCAATGTAGTTCACGCAAAGGGATGTTATACGCGAGAATTTTGATGCTCCATATACTATTCTTGCTGCCGCTTCAAGAATGGACTATAGTCTATAAATGTTCTGGGGTATAATTATTTGGCAGGTGAATTCATAAACAAATCGCATTACTCTTTTGCGTTTTTCTAGAATCTCCCTCAAATGCACCATTTGATGATGAATGAGAATAAATAATTATATAAAAATACTTATTTTTCTGCATGATGACGATGAATAATAAAGATAAAACAATAATTACAATAAATTCAAGTATAAGTTAAAGTCCCACATCAAGAATATGCAATAAATGTGTATATATGTATGTATATGTATGTGTGTATATGGGTGTGTATGTATATGTGTATATGTATATTTTTAGATATAAATTCATAATATGTATGCATTGAACATAAAGTTTGTAATGTACATATTACGTAATAAATAAAAATTGAATTGAATTGAAAAAATTAAATATTGCCACATCTTTTATATACCTACCTATAATTTTCATCTTTCATATATCTATAATTCTTTTAACATAGATTATACTACCAATATGTTATACTATATGTATCTACTTAAAAAAATTAACGTAGGATTTCTTTTGTTATTCAAAATTTATTTTTATTTATTAATTTATTTATTTCACACGAAGTTATGCATACATAAGAAGGCAGTTGCTTCACTAGACAAGATCTGTTCTGAAGCAACTTACTGTACAGGATTTTTATTTAAGTTTTGACAAAAGAAAAGACTGCATATTAGAAATATAGTTTTAAAAATGGCACATAAGAAATAAAAATAGAGTAGTTGAACTTGATACAGAAATAAACTAATTAAACCTAATTAAGTTAACACAGAATGGGGACAAAAATACCTATGTAAGCTATGTACATATATTAGTATGGATGACACATTGCTCTCATTTTTAGTCCCACCTACATCAAGGAGCCACTTCGTTGTTTATTGCATGAATAATTAAGGACTTTTAAAAGTCCCTTTTCTTGTTTTATTGATATACATTTTTCCTTTATACATGATTATCTCTCACCACACACAAGAACCTTGATTCTAACAGAGTTAGTTAAATTAGTATAAACCACTACCAGATTTTAGGTCTACCGGTTCGAGACGTACCCGTCTCTTCGTCAGGACCAACACTACACTACTATGTTCACAACACTATATATACACCACAATCATAATATTCTTAACTTTACACCAATATTTATCACATGCATAATCTTGTCAAGGACAACCATGCACTAACTAGTCTACAGGACGATGAGGAATCCACGGGTCCTGACGAAGAGACGGGTACGTCTCGAAACCGGTAGACCTAAAATCTAGTATTGGTTTATACTAATTTAACTAACACTGTTATAATATCTCACCACAAAGTTAATGCTTTAAGGAGCAATGCTTAAAGAAATATTAATAACCTTGATTCTTTTTGGTGAGGTATATAATATATAATAATATTATGATAATTAACATCTTTGTGTTATCATCTTTGTAAAGAAATCGTATGTATTTACCTATTAAATAAATAAATTATATAAAAAGACTTGTTTTGCAACACCGTGTATATTTATTGAACTATTTATGAACGATTTACGTCGTTCGCATGGGACCAGCTTTACAATAGTGCCTATTCTGCAGGCAATAGGTAATCTTAAGCCGGCGATATCACATTCCGGCGTTTTATATCGCGGGCAGAATTCCTGCCCACATATTGCATACCTGAACACGGCCGCGAACCACGTACCTTGGCGCTTAATGCACTGGGCAGCTGCGACGTCACGGGGCGTAGGGGTATGCCGGAACGTGTACGGTGGATATTCCCGCATGTTCAGAATAATCTCAATATCAAAGTCATCTGGGGAGACTGTTGTACTGCGGTACACCGCACACGAATCTATATTTTGTTTTTAAAAATAATCAAGTTTTTATGATTATGTTTTTTTTTGTTGAATTTGACGTTTAAATGATATTTTTCATGACATAATTATTTGATAATGTTGAAAATTAAAAAGCGCGTCGAATACTATACAACGCCTATATTTGAATGTATAATATTTTCTTCTATAATTGCAAAATGAATTTGTGAAAACATTACTTATTTATTAACACTTTATATTAACCACAAATAGAGTTTTTCAAATTTTACATAAAAATTACAGGATTAGTAGTATAAATGAATAAATAGAATTACAGTTGCATAAATTACAAATTTTAAAAATTAGAAAAAGTGTTAATAGCCAATTAAATGTTATTAATAACCAGGTCGTTTTGGCAAATAGTTACCTCTTAAATTTGTCTTCATATTACCACCACGCTGTTTCCCCATGGGGGTAGGCAGAGAGGATAGAGCGCCAAACTCTTGCATCTTGACACACAACTCTCGCCCCTTTCGCAAGCCAGCTCGACGATTGTTGTGGCTCTTAACAGCCACGTCTTCTTTATTTTTGGCGCCGTCAATACTTAAATTATATATCGGTCTTACCATTCATTCGCTCAACATGCCCAAACCATCTGAGCGTCATTTTTTAATTCAATTAACTATGCTAAGATCAACTTTAGGTACCTTCATTCTGAATATCTCCACTCTTTACTCATTTTTCAAACATATCACATTTTCGCACATTCCACTACATTCAGTATACTTTCGTTCCTCTTCTGCCAGATTCAAGCTTCACTTCCAAGCATCAGTTTTGTTATCAGAATTCCCGTGTTGTATCCGTGGATAGTAGTCTGTATAGTATAGAAATATGTCTACTGACTATAGACATATTTCTACTAGGAATTATTGCACTCAAAGTACCGTTCACTTTATTCCTTATTCCCTGTAATCAATTAGTTATTCATATCCCATATATTATTTTCTTTTTGTTAGTTTGTTCATTGATTTTTATTATTAATATTTAGTATACGTTGTATCCTGATGAAAGGATCATTGGCCCCGAAACATGTTGATAATTCATAAATGAGTGTTTTTTACGAAGTGTTTTTTTATTAATTACATGAATATAATATGTTTTGAGTTTTTAACAGTTTATGGTTATATAAAGGTGCAGATAATTATTATGCATTAACGTTATATTTATCATTATGATAATAAGGAGCTGCAAAATGAAAAGATCAGAAAATGCGTTGCTTGTGAAAAGCTATTTTTTGTGAAATAGACCTGGTATTTTATCGCTCTAGGAACTAGATGCTAAGAGTGAGTGGAGTCTGTTCCAGAATATAGTTGTGGATTCAGCCATAGAAGAATGTGGGTCTAAATAAGGTAATAAGACCCAAAGGACGCCATAGTGGACCGAAACTGTATAGAAAGCTGTCCAAGAGAAGAAACAAGCTTACCGTGCATGGATTAGTAATCAAGAGGAAGGAAACTGAAAGAAGTACCTCGAGAAGAAAATCAGGAGACAGGAGAGTGGTGAAGAGGGCCAAACAACACGTGTTTGAGCGACCTCTTCAGGTCACGGCTAAAACCATTTGCATTGTTTGTCAGCGATTGTGAATACTGTATCCGAGGGCGACATCTGTGGATGCTCGAAAAAGCAATGTGGCATTTCTTTGTGCTTTTGTTTTTAGTTTATATATTTTTCTTCTGTTGTTTGACATTACATTAAAAGGATGAAAGTACAAGCATATGCTCGTAGAAGCGTCTTTTTAATTTCTAATATTTTATAGATCATTTTGGTGATATCTGCGATAAAGGGAATATACCCTTCAGATCCATATGAAGGATTAAAAGGATCAACAGGGGAACATCTCCTCGGTTGATTGCGATTCAGACCAAGTCTTAGTCAGAGATTAACCAAAAATAAGCATTAAAAAAATGTATAGCTGTCTACGGAAGGGAACTTCAACAGTAGTAAGGGGCATAACGGTTGAAGCAGGAACCTCATTAGGTATGAAAAAGATGTGTTAGAGTGATGGAAAAAATATTTTTTAAATCTCCTAAACCCTCATTTTCTACATATAGAAAAATCACAAATGAGATAGCTTGGACATGTGCTAAGAATACCAGAGGGACGTGTACCTAGAAGCATCCTCATGGCAACCCCGGAAAGAAGGCACCCCCGGTTGGTCGCCCCTGATTAAGCTGGGAGAAGCAATAACAAAATAGTAAATGAAAACAGAACACATATTGAAACAAGGCAATCTGAAAGCACAAAACAGGGGAATTTTTGAAAGCACCTTGTCGAGTCTTTGGGCCCCCCACCCTTCTAGGACAAAGGGATGAAGATGATCATGATGATGATGATGATATTGCTATAAAATTTTCTGTACGGTTCGATCGCTTATTACTTATAATGATTTAAATCTAAATCAATTTGTAATATTTCATGCAATCATTTTAAGTTCATTTGCATAGATGTAATAATTTTACAGAGGTAATGTCTGTTCCGTTATGCCTGCTATTCAATGCGGCCCCTTCTGATCTGAAACAGGTTGATCCTGATTGGTTGCGAGCATTTCAATCAACACAACCCCCCTTACAGTATACTCTGCCCGACCTACTAACCTCTTTTTCACAGTTGATTAATTATTTATGTATGTAAAACATTTCATACTTTTTTTGCTAACTGACTGGTAATTCTTTCTATTCTGTAAAGTTCAATTAATTCTTGCATTTATTTTTCAATATTTCTTCTCACTCATATTTTAGCTTTTCAATATTAAAATAATTGAAGCACTGTACTTTGATTCGTACAATTTTGCACTAATCTCTCGCCTGTGGAACACTCTCTTTCCAGAATATTCGCACGTCTGTGATCGTACTTACTCACTATCGAACGCTCAGTAGGTACTCTCGTAAAGTGTTTCGCTGGCCACTTTTAATTCGCACTATAACGCCTGTTGTCTGTTTCGCTCGTTTATCTCTGGTTTCGCTTCTGTCTAAATAAAAACTTTCGCGTGTAGCGGTTTTGTCGCTTTTCAAATAGGGAATGTTATTTCGCCAACTTGGGTATAATTGACTGACTTCTTCTAAACCTATCTAGTAATTCCATAGTGTAAACTCCTCGACTAAATATGCTTCATTCTGTTCCTACCGTCTTGTATCAATATCGTAATACATATAAAATTTATTATATTAAGTGTAAACATAAACATGTCCGTTTTTTTTATGTCACAAAACTCAAAAAAAGTTAAACTTGTAAATAAATTGGTAAAGTAATTACTTTTAATAATCTGCCCTACAAGAAAATGTGCTTGTTTCTACATTACATACTTTACGTTATTTAAATATAAGCATTCAAAATTGAATGTCAAGTAGACAAAAGTGAGTCACTTTCGAACACCTTCTTCAGTTCGAATGACGAATTCTTCGAGTCAAGACCTTCAATACAACGCAAGGCAAATAAAATGACAAAAAACTAATCAAAAAAATTCAAATATCCGCGCGATTTTAATTGTTTTATATGATTTTAATATTTCTTTATGCTTTTTTCATGATACCTACTCTAGTGTTTCACAAAAGATAATTTATAAATATTGAAAAAAAATGCAAAATTTATTATCGCTTATCTCCGTAACTGTCGATATTTCACCAAAAGTGTAAGGATTATTTTCTATCCAAAATTGAATGTAAGAGACTTCCCCAAAGTTTTTGCTACTAGCTGCGAGATACACGGGTTGAGTATGTATGAAGTAAAACGAGTAGCTTGTGGTTAGGACTCTTGCCTCGTGATCCAAAGGACGCGGGGTTGAATCTCACTCCAGACCAGCAAGTTAGTATTATATTCATAGCACAAGCGTTTATTTTCTAGTTTGAAAATAGTAAGAATATTGATGTGACGCGTATTCCGTGTTGGCATCTCTATTTAAAAAAACATTAACCGGAATATTCCGCGCGAGTTGTTTCTTAGAAGATCTTTTATACTCCCGACGTTTCGAGCAGATCGCTCTATTTATCTTCAGGTGAGGTACTGAGTTGTCACTGAAGTCTGATACAAACTGATAATAAATCTATATCGATATATTATCAATCAATCATGAAATCAATCAATCAAGAAATCAAATCGATAAAAACTAAACTGAAGTACAAACTGATAATAAATCACGTCTTTTCAGACCGGCATAGCAGCTCAGCGCTAAGTGAATTTTTCTTTATTTTACTCTTATTTTATTTTGTATTTTGTATTGTATGTATGTATATATTAATTTGGATGTTTATGGCGTAATGTACGGCTTCTCTTAATTTTACTGGTAAGTGGACTATTTAAGGAATTATGCTGTTTTAATGTATTTTAGTATTTGTAAGGGTGAGAAGTATTATTAAACCCAAACAACAAAAACGTTAAAATAAACATCTTCTTTCATAGTACTGAATTCTTCAGCTCCTCATTGGAAGTATAGTCAGCTAGGCTGTGGAATCAACTATGCACAGGTATCACAGCCCTTAACAGACTAAATCAATTTTACCATTCCCAAAATGTAGTTTAACTCTTTCTTATCCCTATCTATCACCTACTATTCTTTATTACTGTAATATTTTATATTTGTATATGTAGGGTATAAAAGCAAATGCAGCAATATAAAAAAAAAATATTTAAAAAGTACTGAATTCTAGTTTTATGTATACACATATCCCTTCCAAAATCATGATTCCCATGAATTTATAGGATAAGTTTTCTTTTTCCTGGTAAAACTTATCTTTTTAACTTTTGTTTTTGATTTACTCAAACCTCAAGTATGTACTTTATCCTGTACTTTATCCTCTTAATGTAGGTACTTGTAATCTTTATAACTATCTGTCTTTTGTGATTTTTATTTGTAACTGTAACCTTGTACTTTTTAAGTAGATATCTGTCTTATGTGATTTTTTAATTGTATATTTTGTGAAAGCCCATACGGGCGTTAAATGAATTAATAAATAAATAAAAAATGAATGAATGAATGAATGAATAAATAACTGAATGAATGAATGAATGAATGAATGAATGAATGAATGAATGAATGAATGAATGAATGAATGAATGAATGAATGAATGAATGAATGAATGAATGAATGAATGAATGTGTGAGTGAATGTGTGAATGAATATGTGAATGAATGTGTGAATGAATGTGTGAATGAATGTGTGAATTAATGAATGAATGAATGAATGAATGAATGAATGTGTGAGTGAATGTGTGAATGAATGTGTGAATGAATGTGTGAATGAATGAATGAATGAATGAATGAATGAATCATGAATGAATGAATGAATAAATGAAACAATAAATTAGTTTATAAATAAATAAATAATAAATAAAATCTCGAATTCAGTACATTATAAATTAGTAATCCTCGATGACTGTATTCATTTTTTTAATATTGCTTCCTTTGCTTTTATACACCACATATATAATATTTGTGGAGTATAGATGCAAAAACGTCATTATCCGTATGGGTTCCATATGGATAGTGGCGGTTTTGTGTAACATATTCGTTGCCTGTCCGTCCGTTCGTCCATCGTAACTTAATGTAACGTCTGTAACTTATGTACAGTATTTTTTCCTTTTTTATATAAATAAATAAATACTTGTTCCTCAGGAACTGACATATACATGTACCGTAAATTTTGAAGGATTACAGCTAGTATTGTTTTCAAATTGTTTTGTATTCCGTAAACCTATTTTAATTGTTCCACCGAATTGTGTGGCGGTTGAAAAAAAAATTCCAAGCGGTAATAAACCCGCAAAAATAGTGGCAGGTAAAAAGTTAATAAATAAATATAATGTGGCATTCAGCTTTAGAAATAATTGCGCTTATTCCATTTTCATTAGCTCGATATTTTTTGCAATTAACTTACGTTCTGTTTTCTGTTCAGCGACTTCTGCCCAGCACGAAATGCTCACAGTTTTTCATTGAACGACAAAACCGGTCGAGTCCGTAATTAAGAGATCTCACTGATGAAAAGGTGTCAAGCACACATTCCGTGAAGCCTTGAGGACTGCCACAGGTCGAGGGACCGGAGGCTCCTGAACAGCGGCGCGTCCTCAACAAGCTAGCGCTGGGGGTAATATAACATAAATCTTCATTTTATTTTCTACCACAAAAAGTGTATTGTGTAACATGTTGTCCTAAGGTCTAAGGGCGGGTTTTAGAGCGGCCTGTCCGCCTCGTTTTCCCCAACAAGAATGTAATGAATAATATTAATTTATTTTTTTTAAAGTTAAGTAATGATAATAGATATATATATATGATATATATAAGACTATATATATATTATATAGATATATATATAATATATATATTATATATACAATATATATATACAATATTTTTTTCTACAATCATACATAAATGTTTACAAATCGATATTTTTTGTGTGTGTATACCTCACCAAAAAGAATTATATTCTTGTGTGTGGTGAAGAATAACTATAGGTATAGGTAGTGTAATCTAATTATATAACAATTGGAAGGAAAGAAAAGAAAATCTAATACATCAAATCTTAGTTAATAATACAGTATATAGAATAAGCAGTTAAGTATACAATAATATAAATAATAAGCAATCAAGAACTCAATCACAAAGTCAATTCTATAATAAATGAGAACCCATTCGGGTTCACTGGGGGAATTACATTAGATCTTTTTTTATTCGGTTGGTAGAAACAAAATTACAATATTTTAGAGTATGTTTTGAGGTTACCATAACTGCATTTTGTCCATAGAAGAATAACTATTTATTTAGATAAATTGAATACTGAAAATGAATAAAACACTAAGTGCCAAAAATAACAAATAACACTTTCGACAGATAATGCTTCTGATTTTGTATATATGCTACGGGGCTGGTGTCAAGCCTGTGGATGTTACAACTTTAATATATTTTGGCTAATATCTTCGAAACTATCCAGTAAATACTTAATTTTTTTTAAACATTAATGTAAACAATAACTACTCTTAATGATTCACATTCTCAAATTTTACGTAATTATGGGATTATTTTTAAATATTTATTCAAAGTTTTCATACAATATGTATGGCGGCACACTGCCGCCATCTATGAAAATAAAAACATATAATTGACCAAACACATTTCTAAATAAAAATACGTATGTATATATACGGTACCTCTCTAGTGCGTCTAAAATTCAATAATTAATAAATGCAAATACATTTTCTTTACTTGTATTTACTGATTAATAAGTATATAGGTATTAGCTTTTTTTAATTTTGATGTTTATTTCTGTTTCTGCTAAATTGATATTTTTAATTGTGAGAAGACACATTATATGCGACTACTGTAAGGCTCGCTTGTTTTTTAGTATGTGTATATGACATTCATCTATCCCATATACAGTAGAATACACCTAGAAATTATTTATATTTTTAACATCTTTTTACACCTGTTTTTATATTCAAAATATTTTTGAGTATGTTCAAATATTTCAAGAACACAATTACTTGATTTTTGTTCCCAGTGGGATCGTCAATTAATCAAGATATATTATAGATGTCTCGCAGAGACGAAGCTGATTGTGTTCTTGAAAAATTTGAACAAACTCAAAAATATTGAAAGCATTAAAATATTATACACATCTCTAGTCCGGAGCCAATTAGAATACTGCTCATCAGTTTGGTCTCCATGTTATAATAATAATATAGAGAGTATTGAACGTGTCCAACGCAAATTTCTCAAATACATAAACTACAAGATAAGCATACCAATACAAAACATAGAATACAATAAACCTATTGAAGAGACTGAATTTACTCACCTTATATGATAGAAGAAAAATTTGTGATATAGTTCTTCTTTACAAAATTGTAAATAATATGTTGGACAGCCCTGACCTTGTAGCGTGTATCAAGTATAATATCCCGTCCTCACATAGAACTCGACAAATTGTCACATTTTATTGCCAAAATTCCAGAACGAATTACCAGTCAAATGCCGTAATTAGCAGAATATTAAGACTGGTAATGAATTTGGCTATATGGTTGATGTTTTCAATGACAGTCTAGTGAAAATAAAGTTTATACTTAAAGAGACAATACTATTTCATTACTAACTGCTGTTAATATATACATGTAATGATGTATAATATATTTTTTTATACACATTATTGCTGTGTATTTTATATTTTTTATTTTTATTTTTTATTTTTATACTCGTATTTGAATGCTTATGCTTGATATTTTCACTGCTTATATCATTTATTGCTTTTGCATGTACCTACTTTATATTCACACATTTTATATTTTACTGCTTATTTCTGATATTGTTTACGTATATACATTTTGAATATAATGTAATATTTTTTATGTAAAAGCCTGTAATGGGCGTATATAAATAAATAAATAAATAAATTTATATTTACTGTTATATATTCCAAAACTAAATAGGTATTAGTCAGTAGTAGGGCAACGCTCTTGCTCCGACAAACTATATTTTTCTCTATGATTGTCTATGCTTGTTCTCCTCTTGTAACGGTAAATACACGTGCTTATTTTACTGTTTAGTAAAAGTGATATTTATTCATTATCCACCTTTTTAAATACAACATACATACAGAAGGGCGTTTATTGGGCATGTTGCAACCCTTACAATAAACCAATAAAAAAAGAAATCCATTTTAAGCCAAATAAGTAAGAAATTTGTACCCAAAACTTATAACCTTGAAACGCCTTCTGTTTTATTTATATAAGCAAGATTAATCTTAAGTGAATAAGCACGGGGAAACCACGTGGCCATCAATACATCCCCTAGCGCCAGCTGGAGGGAAATTGGGTCATTAGCGCCCCCAACAGACAGTGTTTTACACTTAATTGAAAATCAACCCCCATTTCTTTACTCCCATTAATCGTAAAGCCTTGAAACTTTAACAATCCACTGGGGGGATCAGATTGCCACCAGGAATTTTAACGAGCCCTTTAAATAAGGGAATCAATGGAAAGCGTAAATCGTTGGATAATGTAAAAATAAGTGGGGTATCGATGGATTGTAGATTGTTCATCAAGTTGGAGTTGTTGACACAATTGTCAGTACTTCTGAATGGCTTAAGGACTATTTCGATAAAAATACTATTCTAAAACTGTTAAGAACTTAAATTGTCTCGAATCTGTAATTACTGACGATATTAACAGCGAACCAGAAGTCGAATAGGTATAGATAAACGACGAATATGTATGGCGAAAATTCATACCTAATTCATATGAAAAGCTATAGTGTGGTCGGATCTGGAGAAACAATATATTTTCTCCTTTATAGTGATTACTCTCTTTCTTTTAACTCGTAGCGTCGGCTAGTCTGCTTGTCTGCCGAAAAAAACTTTGGATCTATTTTTAACCCTTTTTCCGTGATCTAATCGAGCTGAAACTTTGCAGGCAGACTCTTGGCGACGATAAAAATGATCTAACAAATTTTTTTTTTTAAATTTAATAATTATAGTATAATTTCAGATTTTTCGACATTTTAACGATTTATATATTGTTCAATTATCGGGCCCGACGCGTGGAGTAGGCGCGAGGAGTATAATAAAAACTTGGTTTTTATGAGTTAGTTTTTTTATTTTTTAGCTTTAGAGCTTTAATGCGAAAATGTATTAATACATGTATGAGGCGAGAATTGTATACCAAGACAGAAAAGTATGGCGCTATATCCTCTATGCCTACAACCGCGAGGAAACAGCGTAATGGTAAGTAATTAAGCGGGTTGTAACTGTGGAGAAATCGCATGAAAGAAAGAGAGCGAGAGATCGAGAAAGTAATGAGAGGTGTTGGGGTAAAAGGAGGAGGGAGATTAGGAGGAAAGAGTGAACGATAAAAAGAATTAGGGAAAGGGGATGACAGAGAGGTACGGTAGAAAGGGGAGAGGGCAAAAAAAGGGAGAGACGGAGATGGAAATAGAGAGAAAAACTACTTTCTTTACTAAAAATTGTATTTTTGTCACAGCTAAAGTCTAAAAAAGTCAACTCAAAAATAATTGTTTTAAGTAGAACTTGCTTTTAATTATTTATATTTATACTTTTATATTTAGTGCTCTATATGTTTTAATATTTTTTACTTTGATTATTAATGTATGTACTTTCTTTCAAAATATATATTAGATGTCGACCTAAGGTGATAAAATGATTTTAAAAAAGCTACCTACCTCAGAACAGGTATTTCTATATATCTAGCGAGGTAGTTAGTGGCCGATACACTTATTACATAATTATTCTATATTTAAATTAATTATGTATGTATGTATCAAGCAACTAAATGACTTCTGTCTAATAAACGCCGATTTATCGGTAGTGAAATTGAATAATTTTCTTTTCCGTTAATAATCTTCGAGCTTAGGTTCCGATGTTAATTTAGTATTAACGAAAATATGAATTTAATATAGGGCTTATTTAGGGAAATATTTCAGATTTAATAGACTTAGTATTGAAAGGTTCACAAATTCTCCATAAGTCTTAGAAAAACCTTCTAAATTGGGTGATTGATTTTTATATTCCGAACGTAACAAAAGTTTTACTATTTATTAATAATATTTCATGGAGGATAATACTGTCACGTGTCGTAGCTACAGGAGGAATGAAAGAAAACGCTGGAATGCAATAACGGATTTATTGATTACTGAATAATTAATTAAACAAAGTACAAATTCTCTCAACACTATTAAATGTAACGCTAATATTGAATTAAACTGTTTCGCAAATTTATCACTCATAAATAGACACTTTATAATCGCTGTAACACTTTATTCACTATTCACTAGAACAATCCATCCAATTTCAGCACGTATTACTATTCGCTCCGGTTTATTTCGCTACAGTATCGCACACGGGTAAGTACTTCACTCAATTATCTGTTGCTTAGTTCGCACGCCTGATGGTAATACTGTTTTCGCTTCGTGATTCGCCGCTAGAGCCGCGTCGTTGGAACGTCAAAATAACAATGGCCCTCCGCGGCCTGGATCCGTTTATTTATACCCTAATAACGTTGAATTTTCGAACCTTCGAGAATTCTTTAGTATTCACTAGACTTTTATAGTGTTTTCTCGCAAGTTCTCTTAACTTCCAGATGTTCCTAGAATTTTGGAAACGTCTCTCGAAAGCAGTAGATTACGCTAGGCTGTTCTGGAATCTTCGGTAGTATTGTGAACATTTCAAACAACTGTCACTTGACATGAATGCGTGATTCTTTTAAGCCTCGTTAAAACAAAAATAGACCCAATATATAAAAATAAAAATTCTCCCTCCCTATATATTAAACGGTTTATCATTTAGAAAAAAGTCAAATTTACTAAATTTCATACATCGGACAAACTTTTAGATAAACAAATACAACGGTCAAACTTTTAGATAAACAAATACATCAATAAACAATGAAAAATAAACAATTTTCAACGATTAAAAAAAGAGCATCATCGTTGTCTTATTAGTAATAAATTTTCTGAATTCGTGAACCACGTCATGCATAATAATCATTATTTTCATTCATGTACCATTAAATTCTCCCATCGCGCGTAAAATTAACGAATTGAATAATTTTATTAGCTTAGAAATAATACTTGGGTACTGATTTATTTAAAAATATTGCGTTCACCAACCCTTCTCCACTCCTCTCGATATTCCCGTTACCACCTTTCCACCTTACTTACATCAGTAACTCCTGCTCTTTGTCAGTACCGCATTCATTATATATGTATTTCCATCTACTTCTGTGTGTAGTTTTCTGGGATATTCTGCCGAGTATATCTGACGTTTCGGATCCCGTTGCAGAACCTGCAATGGGATCCGAAACGTCTGCCAGAGAGATCAGATAATAAATTAAATTATGAATAAATAATTTCCATATTAATTTATGAGACAGTGATAATGAGCGGTAAAAAAGTAAACATTGAAAATAAGCAGTACGCATACTAAATAATATAATAAAATATACGAAAAAAAAAGAAGAAAGACAAAAGAAAAAGAAGAAAAAAATATTTATAATATAAAGAAGTTACGGACGTTGCACGAAGTCAGACGGACAGACAGCGATAAAAATAATTCACACATGATCAGGGAAGGTGACGAGTTTCTAGTATCTGCCTCACCATTCGACAATACTTATAATAAATTAAAATGTTATTTTAGCGTACCTGGAATGGGGGAGGATTTTCTATTATTGGTGTGATAGATTGAAGGGAAAAAATGTAGCTCTGTCTGGTACATTTGAATGGGATAATACAATTTACAACTATTAATTTCATACTAAAATGTTTCGATACAAGCAAAAAAGCTGTGCTCATCTTAGAACTGTCAGGCCGAAGTGTTTCTTGATCAATTATTTGTTTCAAACCTTCCCTCCCTCCTGACGAGGGTTGCCGGCTGGAGACCACCCCCTCTGAAAATGTCTCCGATTTCTTTTTCATATTAATGTCCGACATTAGTCAAATCGCTGACGAAGTATTTATTTGAATGGATGAGGAAAATCTGATGGTACAGGCGCAATCTAATCTGAGGTCTCCATCTGACAAAATTGATTAAAGTATTTATTATAGAAATGGGCGAAAAGACACCCTTAATCGAGTTCAGCCTCCCCCGCCAGGCAATATAGACCGATTCCTCAATGTGGCGGTTTTCAATTAACATTTATTATAGAAAATGAGCGAGATGGTTTAGCTTTTTTTACTCACGGTCCTGTTAGATATTTAGTATGAGAGAAATGTTGGAATTTTGCAAAGGCGTTCATTTCGTACGATCAAAAAGGTCGTAACTATAATTTCTACGAAATTAAACTAAATCGTATTATTCGATTTTGTAAAAAACAGAAATAGTAGGTTAGAGAAAAAGAAGATAAGTGAACAAGAATTTCGTGCGCAACACTTTTATCCATCACCATATTTTTTTCAAATGAAAATGATAAAAAAAACTCACAACTCAGAACTATATTTGTGTGTGGTTGATTAACAGCTTGAATGTTGTCCATGTCACCTGCCAGGTCCTAAAAAATAAGAATACAAAATTTGATTCAGATTGGTCAAATGATGTTTTTTTTTTTAATATATTTATTTATTTTTTGATATTTATTACATTATACATATGCCAAACTGCACAGCAGATTTACGTTACGTAGATTTGAGTAGAAAATATATCAATTGGGTGGAGTAAATCGGAAGGGGGGATACATCGCTTATGTTACCCGCCGGCTCCTAAAAAATAAGTTTGCAAAATTTGGGTCAAATCGAGCAAACGGTGTAGATTTGCATAGAGAACAGACAGACAGATATTGATATGAAAAGGAACGTGGCAAAAGTGGATTGGCGGGTCATGTGTGATGTGTAATGTTTTGATGAGGAAGAATACGTCCACCCGTCAAAAGACATATCTTCGTATCGGCACGTGTAGTGTAGTATGAGTGCGCGTGTAATGATGAGGCGCGTCAGCAGCGACAGGATACGCAGACAGATGTAGGGTGTGAATTATACTCTCAATTAACAATGTTGGTTCATTGATACAAGTGTACAAAGGTTATTGCGAAGTACAGTAAATAGCACATGTGCTTGCTACGGCTGTCGTCGAGAGAGTGGTGTTGCTCGCATCGGGCTCCCGATTGGTGGAATGCGTGCAGCTAGAAAACACGATGGTCTACCTGGTATAGTATTTGCGTTCTATTCCCTTGGGAGGAAATGTCGTAATGGTTAATTAGGTAGATAGTACTTATGTTATTGCCTGCCCAACATAACTTGGCTCTCGGCAGGATTGGAACTAAAACCCGCCCCGCCCGCACCCGGCGGTAACCCCTCGCCCTGTAATTCAGTACAATTTTGTATTTGCTCGGGAGCTGTGACATCTTGATTACCAATATACACTGAATTATTAAGTCCAAAACATCCTAAACAGTTCAGGATGGTGCAAGAACAATTGTCAATGAAGTATTAAAGTTTTGCGAAGCTGAAAAAGCAAATAATGGACCGATATTACCGTCTGACAGTTTGACAGATAGAGCGGCCGCCGCGGAGCGCGCTGTTACCCGACCAAATTTATATTGAAGGCTCTTACACTGGTCACCGGACATTCAGTACATTATGTATTGTGTAATAAATTTACAACCTGGCAACTTCTGTTTCGCGACAGGGGCGTCCTCCCTCGCACGCCTAGTTATAGTGGTGGCACTCTAGTGACATTCATTTCAAATTTTTCTATATTTCACTCCAGGACCTTGAGTAAAATATCGTCAGCACATCCCACCCACAAATAGACATCTCACCCCCTGGGGAGAGATCTGTAAGGGTCATTGAATGACCTTTGGATAATCTATTTTGTTAAAATTAAATTATTGCTTTTGTTTGTTAGCCTTTCCCGTGAATATATTCATGAAATAATATAGATAAATTAGCCTCATATATTCCTCGTACATTTTAAAACGAACCTAACGAAATGTCACGGTTACGTACGAGATTGTTTTGCCCCCTGCGAAGGGGTTGGACCATCTGCAGCGCGAGGGATGTATTTGATTAAATGTTTAAATTAGTCCAGCATCCCTTAGGCCTACACGGAGACGGCGCGGAGCACAAAGGGTGTACGGTTACATTAGGGAGGATTAATACGGCCCGCTCAACCCACAGCGGCTTGGAGACACAAACTAGAGGTGACATTAAAAGTTAATGACTTTTAATAAATTCTAAGTATATTCTTCTAATTTTAATTCATTGTTCTTTATGAGCATAAATAAATCTGTATATATATATGTAAATATATATATATATATATATGTGTGTGTATTTTTATTTTTATTTAAAATATGATAGAGACCTGAAAGGTCTATGGATATCAAAGCATTATAGTACGAAGTCAACAATGGTTATTTGACGATATAGAAACGAAGCTATTTATATGGGAAACATATATGGAAGTAATTAAATAAAACACGACACCACTAAATATTTATATTCTTTATTCAATCTGAATAAACACCTCTACAAGTTTCGGGAATGAAGTTCCCTTCCTCAGAAGGATACAACGTATACTGTATAGATACACCTACAACGTATAGGATACAACGTATGTCCTCAGTATAATGTATACAACACAACGTTTAGTGTTTCGTGACTGCCGGGCGCCGGCCGCGAAATGATTTTGACTGGTCGAAACTAACATCCGACGTATTCTACGCTAACCGCCAGCCAGGATTTAACTTTTTAAAAATCCGACCAGTGACAGTTGAAAAGTGGTGTGCTGAATCATCCGATGGCATCTGAATCCGTCGTAGACACATTCAGTTCACACCAGCCTTTTGTAAAAGACTTGACAGGATTGATCTGTTCCGGATTCGACGAAGCCGGGAGAATTGGAGATTGAATCCGCACTCGACATACCAGGAAAAGGCTGTAAGTACAGTTTGTCAGCTGTGGACGTAGTCAACTTTGGCCTAGTGTATTTCGCGTGTCGGGAGATCAATCATTATCGGCGGAGGTTGGGAAGGAAAATATTTATTTCCCAATCGTGGTGGCGATTCCGACCGTCATCGTATAAACTAAAATATATTGTCGAGATGTTTATTTATATTGAATAAAGAAAAGAAATATTTAGTGGTGTATACCAAGTCGTGTTTAATTTAATTATTAAATATGTCACCACAAAGTTATAAATCGTTCATTCAAGAAGTATGTGTAAGTATAAAGGTAGCCCAGGGCTTTTGACATGTATGAACCGACATGGTTTTTTTTAATCCTTACCTGTAACGTCATTAGCTTGATCTCTACCATAGTTTATGTCTGCCGGCAGACTGGCGAGTCTTTTGTTCGTTTATGTTGTGCAATATTCTTTGTTGTACAACTTTATTTTTCTCTCAGGGGAGTGACTATTGTACTTTGTTTAACTGTTCCTGCTTTTTTTTGCACATTTTCATTTCATTTACTTGGCTTTGTCTTCACCTCATTGTATTACGACACATTTTCTTCGGTTTTATTAGTGTTTCTTCATGTATATGTATATCATGTATCATGTCTCATTCTATTTCTTGTATTGTTTACTACTGTTGACAGCGCAGCGGTTTTATGTGAACGCCTCCCCGCGGCGCTTGCACTCTTGCGTATGAGTTTAAGTAGTGTGGGGAGGATGACCACTTTAGCATCAAAAATGACGATTTTGGTGGCGAAAGTGTGGGACCGGTATGGGAGCTCGTAAAATGGTCCTGGGAGTATGGTGGGTCCCTCCTCAGATAAGATATAAGTAAGAGTAAAGCGAAATAGAAAAGTACCTACCTACATATTTGTGAAATGTTCAAGGGTGACAAACAGCGCAAATTAAGAAATCGTCGCAAATTAAAGAACGGTGCTCCGATTTAACTCGTGTCAAGTGATTTAAGTTAATAAATATATATTTTTGCAATTGATTGAGCAACTTTGTAGATTGACATTTTTTAATGTAAGAATAAAAGAGCATTTAAAATGTCTGAGTAATCATGTTTTTTCTAAACTTTCAAATCATTTAGTAGAAAATGATCACGAATTTGATAAAAATTTAGGAATTACTATTTTACACATAAATAATTTTGGTCTGAAATTGAATAATTTAAAATCATTAGAAATTAGTAAAGCATGTAAAAGTAAACATAATATTATTAATAATCAATGAAATCTAACTACTAGTCCAATCTTAAAAAATTTTCCAATAATTTTGTGAATCAACAACATCAGCAATAATATTTAAAAATAAATTTTCAAATAATATAGAAAAACAAAAAAAAAAGATATAATTCATTTTGATATTTTGACATTTATAAAATACCGTGACGATGGAAATGTTTTTCCGAAAAATGAAGGTATTATTAATGAATATAAGTAGATATAAACAAATAATAAAATCAATTTATTTTAATGAATAAATCGATAATTCTTTTTTTCGAGTTTTTCATTTGCCTTGATATTTAAAATGAAATAAAAATATAGCTTTGCCTTATAAACGAAATTGAATATATATACCAAAATATAGGTGATCTGATATACCTGATCCAGTGCTCACCCGGGCGTGATGCTGTATTCAACACATTACTTTTAATGGAACAGCGATACAGATATCAATCATTTCAAAATATTTAAAGTTAAGTGAGACCGAAAATATTTCACTGAATTTATTCTTTCGATGTGTTGAGTAAACTTTCAGATATCGGAAAAAAATTACAGATGTCTGAATTTTACTGAATACAGGCATACATAACTTTAGGACGCCCTCCCTTTGCGTCGCTCTTACGGCGCAATATTGATGTTGCGGCGTACATCACGTGACAATAAAGATCTCTCCAAGTTATTGTCGCGGGATCACGGTGGTGGGAGACAAATTAAAATCTTTCTTCTGCTTCTCCCTCAGCCTTCATCTCTCCACCGCTGGATATAGGCCTCTTCCATACTCTTCCATCTACAACTAGCAAATAACAAGGAAGGATGGAAGGATAGTGAAATATAGCAGTTGTTATGAAACTTGGACTGTTGAAAACGGGGAAGTTTTCGCACTCTGTGATCGCATTTGTTCGTAGGTACTCTTGTTATTTATTCTCGCTAGTCTTTATAATTCGCACTAGTCATCTGCGTTTATTAAATATCACTATCGACAAGCAACTTACGAGAATTTCGAATATTAAAAGTTCTATCCATTTAATACGAGAATTTAAATAGAATGATTAAAACATAATTTTTCTCAAAGGTTCTCAATCATTTTGTTTAACACGTATTAAATCCAATGAATTTTTAATATTCAATATGTTACTTGAATGACATCTAACGTTTATTAGAAGATATATTAAAAATATTGTAAAAAAGTCGATTACCTCCATAACTATTGAAATTACGACATTTTTGCTTGGATATTTTGCTAGTAATCTACTTGTAAAGTATTGCGGACTAGCTCAGTTTCATCCTGTATATACAGAACGATGATCTCTTTGTGTTCCTGCTTTGAATCACATCGGTAACCAATATTGTTGTCGAGACATTATCTTGTATTTCAGTGAATTTATGTTATCGTTGTATCGAGGGAAATCTCATGCCCTGGGATACAAGTAACGTCTGGGTTGGGAAATGTCTCTGTAGAATTGTATCTCATAAACAACTTTTTAATAAGAACGATTTCTCAAAGCCAATCGGTTAAAAAAAAAAATGTGCTTTTCAACAGAGTTATTATTATCTATCCATGCCCGCAGTTTTGCACGCGTAGATTTTTAGTAACTTTTAGTTATATTTTATCAATTTGTATATTAACCTTAACATATAGATAAATTTATGTGCTTAGGTTTTCACGGCCACTAAGAATCTTCAGGTTTGTGTTTTCTATTACTTTTTATAGAACTTTTTATAGAACTTTTTGATAGAACTTTGAGTTCTACAACTTCTATATAGAAAGTATTTAATTATCTCTTACCGTTAAAAAACACATCGCTCGACCATTTTTTCGTCGACTTTAGTTTATTTTAATGGAATAATACTCGTATATTGGTGAAAGAATTTTTGAAATCGGAGAAGTTGTTTCGGAGATTACCTCCTACATCTTACAAACTTCCAAACCTGTTTGTATATTGGTATAGATAACAGATTGATCGAATTAATAGAATTATGTGTATTTCTTGCAAGCAAACTGATATCAAAAAGTGTCAATTTCCTTTAATATACGAAGAAGATGAATATGTGAAGGTGAATTTTTTGCGAAAATAGTGCTTAATAAATTATTCACCAAATTATTATTTTTATTATTATTATTATTATTATTATTATTATTATTATTGCTGTTATTATTATTATTATCATCATCACAGTCAGATCGATCACTTTTAGCATGTACATTGTCAATTTTATTTACTTATCAATAATAAATAGCTTGTTGGTGCAGTGGTCATGAGTTCGCCTAAAAATCTTTTTTTGGTGGTTCGAGCCCAATTCCAGGACACCATAAATTTAGTCCTATTTTCACAGAACAGGTTTTTCGCTTAATTTGAAAAAATTAAGAATATTAATGCTACACTTACTCCGTGTTTGCATTTCCATTTATTAAAAAAAAACGTGACATTAACTTTATTCTGGTATTTGATATGTGATATCTGTGAAGACACTGTACGGGCCAATAAGCATATGCTAGTGGAAAGCAAAGTCAGAATATATAAAACACGCATAAGACCTACCATGACATATGGTATCGAAGCAAGAGCGGACACGATGAGAACTAAACACCTTCTCAGAACTACCGAGATGAAAACCCTAAGACCCATTGCGGGCGAGACCCTAAGAGACAGAGTACCCAATGCGGGAATTGCGACATACAAGACATTGTAGGATGGATCAAGCAGAGAAGGCGTTTCTGTAGGGACCATGTCGAGAGAATGGACCAGACGAGACTTCCCAGAGCCGTGTTGCGCGAGATTCCAGAGCGGCACCGACCGCCTGAGAGACCACCATAGATATGGAGGGAGAGCTGGACGTCTTCGTCACAAGACCAGGACTGACCTGTCAATACAGATCAAGGATCTAATAAAAGAAGAAGAAGATATATGTGAGTACATTAGAATACGAGTGATAGGCGCATGCACGGCCACCATAGTCCCAGCCGCCAGGAAGTACGTCATCCCTGTAAAATAGCGTCAATAGATTACCACATTTATTTGTGAGTATAAATTAAACACTGTATCCATCCATTTTTCCTGTGTCTGCTAAAACATCTCACGCATTACACGCGTACTCACACAATACACGCCACGTGCCAACACAAGGATATGTCTTTGGACGGGTAGACATTTTCTTCTCTCCGAAGACATTATGTTAATTTGTTTATTCCATTTTCAATTTCAATTTATTTTTATTTTGTATATAACATTAACATTACAAAAGTACATTCAAGTCGTAAATGTTATAAATGATGAGTTTATACATAGTTTATAAAACGTTTTAATTAACATATACATTCATATCAAAGGTGTAAAAGAATCTCGTTTCGGAAAATTCTCTCAGAGATATGGAACAGATCAACGTCCAAAGTAATATTGTTCAGCTTAGGGGTAACTCTTCCACCAGGCGTTACCATCGGCAGGTCGGTCCTGTATATTGGAATGTGAAATAATCTATGCTGACGCTATCTTAGGTATTATCAGGAACATACAAACCAATGCTCCGCATAATTTAAGGATTATCGGTCATACCGCGCAACAATCAGATAATCAAATACACATTCTTTCTAGTAAACTATTATAGCCAAGCGTACCCTGGAGAATCTCGGTTGGGTAAAGCCAAGGATAATGCCCGTACTCTCTCATGCTGAGATATCTTAGAAACTTTTTTGCACTTTCTCTACCATAAGAGAGTACTTATGCTCATGTGGCTCCCAAATCATTCGCATCAAGGAGTTGAAAAGAATTCTCAGTACGCGGGTACTTTCGAAGACCTTGGCTGTTCTGGTCGTTCATTTTACAGCCATGAATAGAGGTTCTCGGGCCCTAGTGGCTTGACCTTGTCGATGATTTGATACTAGATTTGCGCCCACGATGAATACAAAGCGTGAAAAGTTTTGCGCTGTACTTATTTTGTCCTTGTATCGAGGGAGAGTTTTCTCCCGGGGTTTAGACAACAGCAGAGTTGTAAAAGTTTGACGGAAAGCGGAGTTTTCCCGCGACTTGACGGCTTGAATTAAACATTTTCCGGGCGACATGCCCGGGCGGAAAGTTACGGCGACGCGGGAGAAAGTCCGCGATAAAAATTCCGCGCAAGTGTCGGAAAACACAGCTGATCAATCATTCACTAAAAATCCCCCGTGCATTACGAGTATGTATCTGAAACAGAAAATTGTGCTTTTTATCTGTCTGGAAGCGATGGGAACATTCTCGCAAACACTATAAATGTGATTTATAAAAATAAACTTTGTTTACACCACTTTTTTATAACAAAACAGACAAAATTAAATTTAAAAATCGAAGTATAGATAATCAAAATATTAAAAAGTTATATATGGAAAAGTATCCGCACTCTTGATCTCACTCTCTCCGTCAGGATCCAAATTTGATGGCCATATATATATTAGGGTGGGCCTGTACACAGATTGCCGAGATGAGTTTTCTAAGGGGGGTAGCGGGAGTCATACTGATGGACAGAGTGAGAAGTGCCGACATAAGGCACACACTCGGCATGCAGCCCCTACTCCTGCACATAGAAAAATCACAACTGATGTGGCTTGGACATGTGCTAAGAATGCCAGAGGAACGATTACCAAGAAGAATCCTCTTGGCAACCCGGAGGGAAGACGGCCGGAGGGTCGACCCCGATTGAGCTGGGCGAAACAACAAAAAATGTATTTGAAAACAGAATGGGTCTGGACTGGTTGACTCGAGCAGAAGCAGCGCGAGACAGGGGATCATGGAAGCACCTTGTCGAGTCTTTGGGCCCCCGACCCTACTAGGACAAGGGTAAGAAGATGATGATGATGATGATGGAAATGTACCTACTTAACATGAAAATAAATTTAAAAGATAACTTTATTTAAAAGATAATTCAACCAGCTTTTTATACTAATAATGAATTTAAAAAATACATATTAAAAAAGAATTCATATTAAATATAAAGATAAGGATAATTTTTTAAAAAATCGGGTGTTTATAAATTGATTTGTAATGATTGTGATTATTTTTATATAGGAAAAACATGTAGAAATTTTGAAGTTAGAGTTAAGAAACACAGTGCGCAGTGACATTGTGAAATTGATAAAATAATTAATAAATCGTTGATTAATTTCCAGTGTTTTCATTTGTCACCCACAGCCACGTCCCGTGAAAAAATATTTTTTCTACTTCATGATTTTCAATCTTAAATTCGCAGTAATATTATTGATTGATATGGTTTCTTTATGTGGGGTATAAACGCAAAGGCAGCAATTTCAAAAAATAAAAGGTTAATATAAGTCAACAACAATTTATAATCACCTACCTAAACTAATTCTAAAAACCCGACAAAAACTAGATTTTTTTTCTGCTGGCGGTGGGTCTAAAAAATTAGTGGAAGCGTCGCAGACAGATCGTAGAAAATCCATTTTGAATCCTTGAAATGTTACAAAACTGACGCATTCATGCGCATTCTCTTTGTCTCACGAAGACGTCCACCTGTTGCTCCCCAATCAAAACAATCCTTTGTTGTAGCTGACCTCTTTGTTTTAGAAATTTATTCCTTTGTTGGATATAAATGTAAATATTCTCAAGATTAATAAAGATATATTATAGATGTCTCATAGAGACAAAGCTATTTTTATATTGGAGAGCATATTATATGGAAGTCCTTTTGGGTGTCCATAGGGCTAACAACTTATCACAATTCCACCCATGATAGACTACCACATCTATAAAAAAAATTGAAAATTGTATATATTATGTTTAACTTGCACATCTTTTTTCGTATGTGAGTTGTATTTTTGATACCGCTACCTGCATTCGAAAACTTTGTCATTCCCATGATAATGAGATATCCATATTTTGATAATGAGATATCCATATTATGTTTTAACATAAATTTATTAATAAATTAGAAAAGACATACAGAAAAATCAAATTAACAAATAAATATTTTAGCTGCTACCGGGATTCGAACCAACGGACCTCCGTTCTATCCGAGAATGTGCATTATCCAGTTTCTCCACGGCAGCTTGCAAAATTGCAAAAATTTACGGTAATGTACTAACATTACCGTAAATTTTTCGATCTTATATGTAGCCATAAGGTCGAAAATTTTACGTTAATGTACTAGGCTGCCGTGGCGAAATTGGATAACGCGCCATTCTCGGAATTTTGTTTACATACTTTTAATGCAGATTCTGACTAGATAATAAGAAGATGAAAAACACACTAGCAATCTAGCTAGTTGTGAAGAAGTTATGTATAAAATCAAAGCCTGCCTTAGATACAAACCTCAACGTCTCTTATAAAAAAAACAATTAAAAAAGTCATTTTAGTGTCAAGCAATATCAAAAAAAATTAAATTACTTTTCACGGATTTGCCAATTTTTATGATTTCAAAGTAGAAAATAAATTGTCAAATAAATCGCTGGCAATAAAGAAATTGTTCACGGTAAGACAAAGATTTGGAGGAAATGTAATTTATCGTCAAAGACTATTTTTCCCAATCATGGGACGTTTAGGGCGCGGCCCTCAAACGGCTGTCAATTAGGACGAACCTTGCAGACAGAGCCTCGGGCGAGACATCCTCCAACACCTTGACGGCCATTACTCTTCATTGTTTTAATATTTCCACCGATTTTTACTATATTTAATATTTATTTTTTAATCTCCAAATAAGTCATGTATTTTTTTATTTATTAGAGACACTAACAGGTAGGGGAGGGTAACCTATATTGGACCACTTTTGACATAATGGCACATATCACCAAATCCTTTCAAGCTGTAAGAATGAAAAGTAGCTCAAAATATAACTTGATTCAGGAGCTAGATAATAACAATCTGTTCTCATCGTAGAGTAGTCGTAACTATTAAAAAATAATCGTTTAGTGAAGGTTGTCGTTCGGTCCAATTAACGCAACCAGTATCCTAAATTGGACCACCAGGATCCTAAATTGGACCAAATGAAAAAAATACGTAATTAATGAAAAATAAACACAGTTTAGTATCATGATTACATATATTTATTATTTAAAAGTAGTATGTATTCAAAAAGGAACAATTTTATTTAATAAAGTCTTCGGATACCTATCTTACTTAATCAACATTTTTTAATCTTATATCATGATTAATTATATATATATTATTTGAAAGTAATATAATTTCAAAAAAGAATACTTTTACTTACTATAGTCTTTGGATGCCTATTTTGCTTAATCAACATAAAAAATATCTTAATTTTTATGGCAATTATAAAATTATAAACTCAAACATATCAAATAATCAACAACAATGCTTCTACTGAATGAACATACTGCTGAATGGGATAATACCTAATAATGTTAATTCAAGCAATCATCAAATATGTCAGGGTTTGTGGTGCAGGTCTCATGTAGCCATTTTTAGCACCGCACGCATTGCAGCCACTCGACTTTTATCGAAATAGTTCACACCACACGATGCTCATCATCGCCATCGTCGTCGTCGTCATTTAGTTCGATTACAACATCAGAATCACTTGAACTACTGGAAATTGACCTTTTTCGCTTCAAAGTCTTCTTCTTTACTGCTTCCTTCTTAACTACTCTTTTTTTGCTAGCTTTAGTCATTTTAATTACAGCTTGTTTTTTTGCTTTACCTACTTGTCCTTTTCGTTGGATACTTTCTTCTAAAGATAATTTGTATGGGGATGAAGTTATTTCAGTAGCTTTTTGTACAGATCTTCTTTTATTTGCTTTATTATCTGGAAGGGGTGACAAAATTGCTAGTGATTCCGTAATATTTCTATTGAACGTGTTGGTCTCTTTTGACGTAGAGGGCTGTATTCATTATATTTTGTTGTATTCAGCAATTTGGTAGGCTAAGCGCCGCGCGTCGGTAATAGTTAAACCAAACATGTGGTTTTCCACAAAAAAAGGTACTCTACAAACTCCTTTTCCTGTTCGATGGAGAAAACTGTCGGTCTTCCTTTGTGTGTCACATCATTATTAGCAATTTTATTAAGCAGTTTAGCGTGACGCAAAAATTGGTTTTGGCATTTGATACCGCATGGAGATGGCATTTAATACCGCCTGGAGATGGCATTTATACCCATTTCTATATTTTTATATGTCGTCAACGCTCTTTCTAAGTCTTCTTTCCTCCATTTGTTGTACTTCTTTTTACACTCGACATCTGCAGTGGTCATCTAGATTGAAAAGAATTTTATTCAAATTTTGAACAAAAGTGGTTGCATTAATTGGACCGGTACAATTTAGGAACTCGGGAGTGGTTCAATATACGGACCATGGTATATTTTCATTCGTGTCAAAAAATAATAACATAAACTCTACGGATTTGTGTGTATTTACTGGTATTTAAAACAGTATAAAACTTGCCTATTTATATAAAATATTACAAAATGATGACTTACTATTACGACGAACAACTTCGTTAGACACCACATTCAAAATCAGCATCAATAGAGTCCAAAAATTTTTTTTTTTCATCACAGTTGCAATATGTATTCAACGTCGGTACAAAATGGCGGAATGTTAGTGGCGCTGCAATCGCGTGTTTTTCAATTGCCAGTATAAAAAAATTGTTTCATTTTGGTAGTAAAACAGAAGTGGTCCAATATAAGTGCCGGTTCAATATTGGTTACTCTCCCCTACATGATATTCAGATAATAAACATTATAGTGAAGACTATGCCCATTATCCCAATTACAAATGTCTTCGGCACGCTCTAGTAACATGTATTTTTGCAATTAATTATATTTTACATGTACATTTATGTGTATTGTTTATTTTGTGTTTGAATGTAGTGCGATTAGTATTTAATGGATGGTTGATTTAATGGATCTATAGGTTCATGTCATCGTTTAGAAAATGGATGTTGTGTATGAGTGAGTTTTTGAACGAAGATAAGATGTCTGCAAGAATATCAGCATCAATGTTGGGGTCAGCACATTACAAATTATATGTGCGACACCACCTTGTGATGGGAGAAAAGTAACCGACATTATTAGTTTGCTGACTTATTCTGAAGAACTCCTGGTTTCTTATACGGGGTTTAACATGCAAATTTATATCAGATAGAGAGAGAGAATCAATAGCTCCGCTGAGAATCTTGTGTAGCACAACGAGATTGTATATTTTCCGTCGGGACTCAAGTTTGTGCATCTTGAAAAAGGCAAGTCGATCTTCGTAGCTGTGAAGGTTGTTGTGTTGACCAGCTTTGTATGACAAAATACGTAGAAACTTTTTCTGCGCTCTCTCGATTCTCGTAATATGTGTTGTGTAATAAGGTGATATGTATTCATTTCGATGGGATTTATTAACAGTGACCGATCGCAGTTTCTGTTTCAGTTTCGGCCAGATTCACCCAAAGAAACTAGGTTTGGCCGCGGTTTGGATTTCGGCTGAAATTAAATCGCTCACTATCATTACAAACTAGCTCGTTTATTTCGCTTAAAATTTCTCGCTCCGAAATTCGCATCGGCCGTCATCCGCGGCTTAATTCTCACCGATAGAAATGTCAAAGCAAACTCAATCTCGCAACGCGGTGCTGCTTTATTTGAGCGATACGCTGGTCTTTCAAACTCCCGAGAAGATTATTTTCCTTTCCAGTGTTTAGTACAAGTTTCCCGTCATTTCTAGGCTGTTCCAGGCGTCTCTCGAATATAGATAATCCTAGAGTGCGGTACTAGAAGCTTCTGTTTTTCTGACATCGTCATCGACATGTGACGAGGGATTCTGTACCTAATCTCTTTTTACCAACTCGAAAGTTTCTCTGACATATTTCATAGAGATTATTGGTCAGGAAGTAGATAAAATATTAAATACAAGATTCTCGCTGACAGACAAGTGAAATTGAATAAAAGCATGTTAAAAAGATAAAGATACTGTAAAAAAACGGATAAAAAATGTAAATTTGCCATTTTTGTAAAAGGAGTTATTTTTACATAAAACATGTTAACTCTCAGCTGTTCTCAGTTTATCATTTTAAATCACACTGTTGCGTAATTTATCACACATTTAACGTTCACTAGAACATTCCATTCAATTCTCGCCAATTGTATTAATCGCTCCGGTTTACAGGCTAGACTGGGCATCGTCTCGTACTTCACACTGAATGAACAGTCGAATGACAACTACTGTGCAGCGGCCGGCGCCGTATTTGTATCCAAAAATGCTGATATTTTCATATTTTATAGAAGGTTCTCGTTGCTTCTCAGTTGCACCAAGCATTTTTAGATGCTTCCTGAAGGTTGTAGATCACCCTAAATTGTTACAGGCCGTTCTTAATGTTTCGATAGTGTTGTGACAAGGGATATATTACTAGGAGTTCGGACAGTAAGTGAATCCATAAACCTTTTCAGGTTTCCATAATATTTTAAATAAATAAAAAAATCTTTTTAGCATCTCGTTACAATATGTTGGATGTGAACAATGTACACATTGGGGTCACACAATTCCATTTTTTACAATATTCCATATTTGATATTAGTGTTTTATATTTGCGATCTAAAAGTCTCAATAAAACCTACGTATTCACCCCACTGTGCTTTATTCAGTAATATTGCGAAATATTTCCGATACTACGGATTTGGAAAGTCTGACAATGTACGTTTTATAGAGAAGTTTATCCTGGATGAAAAAAAATATTTTACGTACAGGGTGAGTCTTTTTTAACTTTTATTGTAAAAATTCAACATGTTTCGGGAGCAATGCTCCCTTTTTCAGCGCAAGAAATATCATTTCTCCATTACTCAGAACAAGAAATTATATTTTTTGTCCTAAAGAAGAGAACATCGTGAAAATATTTTTTTTTATAAAATGGTGCTTTGGCAGATTAGGTGTGAGGAAATATGTTCTGGGAAGAAAAAATGCCCACCCCTACAAAGACATCTTCTTGTGTTGGCACCTGACATGTATTGTGTGAGTGGCGTGTGTATGTGAGAGATGATTCAGCAAAGGCAGGATAAGTAGATGGATACAGGATATAAATTATAATCTCAATTAACACTAGTAATTTATTAAAATTTACAGAGGTGGCGTTGAGTACAGAAAATGGAATGGAATAATTGTGGAATTCGATCGACGCGTACGGCTAGAGACGCGACGGGTCTGGACCACCACAGTGCAAAAAAAAATATTTGAAGAAGTCATGTTTTTTTATCGTAGGAGAAGACAGTCCAAAAGACAGTAAAAAATTTTGCTGTAGCATTCATATATTTTTTTTAAAATCAGGTCGCCAACAGGTCTTCTGGCTAGATTTTTTTAGGATATTGTGCCATGTGTACCTTTCACAGTGCATCATGAGGATTAAACATTCGCTTCACATACTTTCTTTACCATTCTACTATCTACTACGCTACAGCCAGCATTACATTCACTCGTATTTTGTATATTCCTCAATATTTCGAAAAAATATTCTCCACACATGTGCATAAGCGACCACATTTCCAGAACATTCTATATATTTTCATTCTTTTTTGCCAATTCCAGACTTCACTTGCATTCATTAGAGTTGACATCTAGGTGAAGATTTCTGAAAATCGTGGCCCTGGAAGAGGCAATAGTTTTGGCCAGTATACCAGATGGTGAATTCAGCTACGGACATCCATACTAGACAGGAATCCTGGAGAAGAAGCTACTTCCCCGAGGAATCGGGTTTATGATAATAATTGTGATTTTAATACTAATAAAGCCGTGTGGTAGAATGCCCAGGGGAATGTTTTAAGCGCAGTTAAATCCCGCGCACCTATTAATAGGGGTTAATTCGTATTTAAGGGACAGATTTCGTCGTCTTAACCACGTTGAAGGTGTCTGAGGGGGTGGGAAAGTAATAAATACGTGGAAATGAGAAAAGCGGGTGGAAGCTGAGTACTGTCTTGTCTAATAAATCGTCTATAATACATACCAATTTCTTTTTTTTAATTTTACTCTTCAACAGGCCTAGAGGCCCAATTGCAGAAGCTAAACAGATCACAAAACACCCAGGCTTGAGTAAATCACATAGGTTAATTATGACCTCGCCGGGAATTGAATCCGGAACCTTCTGCCTCGGTTTGAGAACCCAGTGTCATGCTCACTGGGCTTCAAGGGCCGCCTTTGAATTTTTAAGTCTTATTTTTTATATATTTTTTTATTCTTAAAATAGGTAATATAATAACCTTTATATTTCCTAATATATACATTGTAAAATATCAGTATATTAAAAGCACGTATCACAAACTTTCTTAGTTTTTTCTTAAAAATGTTCATATTTTTTTCGTCTCTAATATCCTCTGGCAGACTCACATTGGAGAGTGTAATTGTATATATATAATAAAGTGCAATGTAATAATATATTAATTGGAGAGTGTAAAGTTTGTTGTACGATGCGATTTGCATTGTGATATTAGCACAGATTATTGCATGCGGAATTTTTAGGTAAACGCAACTATTTTTAGCTCTCTGCATGCATACCGTTATCAATGTTTTTGAATTTCTTTTAAACTGTCGAAAAATAAGCCAAGACATTTTATTCTTTGTTTCATTTTTTCAACAAAAATGAGATTTAAAAATAAACCCATAAAAACATAGATTTTTTAGTTATAATAATGTTGTTTTCTATTGTTAACAATTCGATTACGCAGGATGAACTCAAAACTTAAAATCACTAAAACTCGTCAAGATTTTCATGCCACGCCAACACTTTGTTGTATCAATATCCTTCTAGGTTTAGTGATACATATTGTGTCGTATATATCCATGAAGTCACACGTTGGATAATTTTTCACTTTTTTTAATTCGCAACAAACAAAAACACCAGCTTTTTTGTAGCAATTTATATAGTAAGACATAAATTCCAAACATCTGAAATAAATTTGCATTTTTGTGTGCGTGTGTTTATGTGTGACCTCAAATATAAAAATGCATTGACATAGACATCAAGTCGATGTGCAAAATTTCAGCTCAATTGAATGACAGGAAGCGGGTGAATTTTGATTTCCAAGATTTTTTCACAAGAAATCAAGACCGGCGATGAACTTAATATAATAAAGCAGGAGCCTACAACCACCAAACTTACGATATAGTATCTTCTTCTTCTCCTTCGGCCTTCATCTCTCCACTGCTGGATATAGGCCTCTTCCATACCCTTCCATCCTTCCGTGTTATTTGCTAGTTTAAGCCATTTCTTCCCATCTCTTTTGAGGTCTTCCGACACCTCTTTCATTTTCCCATTATGTTATAGTATCCCGTTATAGTATCAAAGCTGAAATATTTTCTGTAGATGTACACTGCAGGAGGTTTGTTTGAGTATATATAAATTTTGAGTAAGGGCGATTTTGATAGAAAATAGGTAATATAGTTACAAAGAAATGCATAAGTAAAAGTAATGCATAAGTTAAATAATGGCTCGAATAAAAAAATATATAAAATACAGATTTGTTGCTGTAACGTAAATGACATGGTTGTTTATAGAAGTTTAAAACGACCCACGAAAACCATCTGGCAATGATTAATATGAGTGTATATTACTGTAAAATTAAACGTATTTAAAAAATCTGGTGTGTTATTTTTACGTTTTACTTACTCATTTTTAAGTACCTAATATCTGCAAAAATCTCCCGAACTTAAATATCGTAATATCCAAACCTTCTTATTTACTATAGTGTACATATACGGAAAAATTTTCAGGTCTGATACTATAGGGTAAGTCTGGCGGTCGCTGGCTCTTAGTCTGTAAAGGATTTAAAAAAGAGAATCGATGTGTACTGTTTATTTTGGCTATTTTCTTTCGCAAAAGAATGCCGACGAACACGACTATAAAATCGCAATTATTTTGTTTTTTTAGAAAAAAATAATTTCTCTTTTACTCAATAATCATCATTGATCTATAAATAAATAAATAAATAAATAAATATAGCTTTATTCCAGAATGTGGGGAGGTTCGTGCAATCCCACACATTCCATATAAAAGAAAATACACACATTAAAAATATTATATAAAACAAAAGAGAAATAGTAAAATCATATAAAATAGAAGAGAAGTATTAAAAGTAATCAAAAGAAATATATGGTAAAATATCGGCTTTAGCGAGCGATGGCAAGTCAATTATGCGGGGCCAGTATCTTTCTCCAGTGTGCATCGATGCTGGATGCTGGAGTAAGACGGGCTTCCAGGATAAGGATATTTCCGGAGCTGTATATCCTTTCCCTCATCCCTGCCACCCTGGATCTTATGAGGGCTGCAAAGTTGGGAACACGTCCCTCAGTGAACATACCGGAAGCGCTGCAATATCTGGGAAGGCCAAACATCATACGAAAGGCGTTGTTATATTGTATGCGAAGTCTTTCTATGCTGCTCTTTTTATAATTTGTCCAGAGTTCACATGTATATAACGTCGCACAGAAGGCAAGGAAGAGCGTTCTTTTTACAGCGGTGCTACAAAGACGAAACCTTCTATGAACAAAATTCATTAAATACATATTTTTTTAACTTTTGAGGGATTTTATCTTTTAAATAGTCCAAAATCTGCGTCCGTTGCTGAACACTGGTTATCCTCGTAGGTTTTCACGATCACGTACAACACGATCCTCTTCCAACATTTAACACCTGTCTTCTTCATTTAATTTGTCGTTTGTTTTATCCGCGGACACCGTTGCAGGATTTCATTCAGCGTTCATTGGAGAGTCTAAACACGTGTCCCGCCTAGTCAATTATTGGGAAACTTGGGTTTTCTTCTCATATTATAATTAAGACACCACCAGACTCACTAGATTATACATGTTAGAAAATTCGCTTAATAAATCGCTCACAGATGTAACGTTCTGTCAAATAAGAATTTTCTCAATATATTCACAACTATTAACACCCGCATTCTGGCGTTTTCTAGAATATTTTGGAAACCGCGTTTTTCTTCGAGGTGTTTAAATTTTTCTACACAATATTAAACAGAAACCCACTTTAGACCCCTCTCACTCTCCTCTCACTCTCTCCCGTTAGATTCCTGATTGCTCTGTAGGCATGCTTGTCTCTGACGTGTGATTATTGGTGAAAGTTTAACAATACTTTAGTTGTGGTGTATAGTGTTGTGAATATAGTAGTGTAGTGTTGGTCCTGACGAAGAGACGGGTACGTCTCGAAACCGAAATCTGGTAGTGGTTTTTACTAAGTTGACTAACACTTTGTTAATCAGAAACATTTGAATAAATGTTTTTTAACCTAACTATATTGTAACGAAATGGCAAAAAAGATTCCGTACTGCATCTCTTGTAGTATGTCACAACACTATGGAAGGTTCGAGAACGGCCTATAGCAATCTAGGGTGATCCGTTCGGGAAATGCTTTTAACAACCGAAAAGTGATGAAAACCCTAGAATTAAACTCTAGAATAATCTAGAAAGTTCGAAAATATTACTTAATATTTTTCCCGAAAATTCACTTAAATTAAAGGTGTTATGCTGGATGATTAGAGTGATGTCAAATGTCTTCGGTATCCATTTTGGCATAGTCAATGTGGACACACTACTTTAACTGTTATTTTTCTGACACAAAATTATTCGTGATGACATTAGTATCACCCGTTTTTGTATACAACTGCTGAATACAGGTCTTAATTTATTCATTGCTCATTAAACTGTATTTTTTTTTATTATCTAATATACGCGAACATACATATAATTTTTAATATGATTTTTTTTTACTTTCGCTATTGCTTTTTTATTTGTATTGTATTGCATTTATTTATTTATTAAATAATAGTTAAATAAATCCCGACTCAATTACAATAGATTAAAATTATTCAACGATTTACCATAGTTGACTAAACAATTGAACATACAGAATTAAAAAGAACTGAAAAACATACACAAAAGGACAGATTTAAAAAACAAGTGAAAAAATACTAAGATGTACGAAATTTATATAAAAAACAGTTTTATGTTTTTAATAATTTACAAACGTCATGTTCATAGGCTTCTCGGGTCTCTTATATTTTTCCCTAAATAATCCTTCAACATAAAACGGAAGTTGGGGGAGGTTTTGTCCGAGTATAGGATAATTCTTTCAGGCAATTTCTTCCCTGCATGAGGGAAGTAGTGCTTGTGTAAGAATTAATGGGGCATTCACATCACGGTTTGATATTTTAAAAGATGTCAAATAAGGATCAATGTCGTCACGGCTTTTCAACCTGTTCGTGGACAATTGCTTGAAAGAAATTAAGGAATTAGCAATAGGAGCGAGAATGGAAATCATTATCATGCCTACTATATGTAGATGATGCAGTATTAGTGGCTAATAATGAAGCTGATCTGCAGTGCAGTATGGCTTGAATATTAGATGTATGCATGGAGAGTGAACTTATGATGAATGTAGGCAAATCAAAAGTGATGTTTTCGAGAGACGCAAAAGAGTGACTAAGTGTGCAATGAATGCTTAGAACAAGTGAACGAGTTTGTGTATTTGGGAAGTATGTTTAGTAGAGACGGAAAGCGGCAATAGTTAGTAGTATTAGTGTATGTGTGTGTGTATGTATGTGTGTATATATGTATATTATATATATTATATCTTGCTAATGTTCAAACTTAAAAAAAAAAAAAAAAAACTGTACAGGTAGTTGCTTCAGAACAGACATTGTCTAGTGAAGCAACTACCTTCATTTTTATGTATAAAGAAATTTAAAAGAAATAAATAAATAAAATAAAAATTAGTACATCCTGTATCTAAAAATTCAATATGATACGGTTTCTTTATATATTGATTCAAATACATAAAACCTTCCCAAAATAGATCAACTTTTGTGGTTCAGTTCATTGCGCGTGAGAAATGTACCACATTATTTTAAAAGGTAGTCGCATTTGTCCTCAGCCTTGATTTTTTTAAATATATTTTTAAAATGGTGATGCGTACACGAAATATCAATCACATTTATATTATTACTTTATTCCAGGGTTCGAGGATATATATCCGTGGATATATATCATAATCAGTGGCGTGCAGTGGGTATAAATTTAGGTTATGCTGTGACCGACTATAAACCTATATTAGAAAAAAAAAATATATATATATATATATATATATATATACATTGATAGGTATACTACGCATATACCTATAAGGGTATATACATTTAAAAAAAAATTAACTATATATAATGAACTATTTTGAGTAGCTTCAATCCACAAAAATAACTGCACTATAAAAGAAGTATTGTAAACAATATTTCCTAAATAAATAAATATTTTATATAGGTATAGCTAATACGGCAAAAAATTCCAATATATTTCGAAGACGATTTATATATAATTAAATCGGGAACAATACTAATTTCAGATATACGTTTCTTTTCACAAAAATAAATCAAACATTTTATGATATCATTATGATGACAGATGACAGATGATATTTGTCGTATTCGTATTTACATTTACCACAGAAAAGACATCAAATTTACACCGAAAGTTTTGGGTGGAATTTGTAAATAATAACATTTCTGCATGACGTGCGCCTGGCATAGGACCTTTCGAAGAAGGACGCTACTACACAAAAGCATTAAAAATACACGGTTTTTTTCTCGACTTGACTATATCTGTGGAACAAATTGGTTGGCGAAATAAATGAAGAATTGACATGAAGTTAAGCGCAGAAAAGTCGGAAATAAAACTTCTAGCCGTAGGACGAATTACGGCTACAATTTTAAATCGAAAAAACAGATACGTCACGTTAAATGGAAACGTCAGAAATAAAACTTCTAGCCGTAGGACGAAATACGGCTAGAATTTTAAATCAACTTTTTCTTAAGATAAGGATTATTTAATTAATATTTGTTTCTCAGAATCTTTACTAATGCACAGCTTTTTTGCATGTATGCGCTGCACGCCACTGATCATGAGATATATATATTATATTATATATAATATATATATATATATATAGATATAGTAATATATATATTCTCTATACATAATAAGGATGTACCAGAACTACCATGTTATACAGAAAGAAGAAAAGCGCATGTGGGATATAGATATCGCGGTCGACAATATGACAGACAATTTAGTGATAAATGTAAAAAATGAAAGTGAGACTTCTGATTCTGATTTTTAAGTAACATTATTACGACGTAGTTTTAGTTTTACTTTTAATACAACAAAATATTTAAAACCATTATTTCCATATGTGTGACTGACAATAATTCTTCGTTTGATATCAATGTTCGGGTGTTACAAATATTTTAGGTGAGTTTTTTTTAATTTAGTAATTATAATTACCTATATTTAGTTATTACGGTTTTCAGAAAAACATAACAATATTTTTGAATTTTGGAAAAAAAAAACAAATTTTGACAGTTAATCATAAAATAAAATATTAGCTAGTGTGTGATCGAAGCTTTACATTTTTGACTGTGGTCAGTTTTTTCAGTTGATCACGCGGTATCTACATGCGCAGTGGTCTTGACTCTGTGAATGGACTGTAGCAGCAGAAACTTAACAGGTAGATTCCTGCCTATGGTATGAGTCTAAAATGTTCTAGCAACCGTGGCGTAATATCAATAGTTATGGAGATATGCAATATCAAAATTTGCATTTTTTTCAATATTTCTTACTTATTTTTAGCAAAACTATCATTACAGTAACTTATGTAGATTATAAAAAATCATTCGTTTTAATACATGTCGAATAAAATGATAAAAACCTTGCAAAAATTGAAAAAAGTTATTTTTTACTTTTCCGTAAGTCTTTTCTAATTTATTGTTGAAAATTTGTTTAACGATATTATCGTTTGTTAAAACGATATTTGTCCTTGGTCCCTCGGAGACTATCAGTGCAAGTTCCACAGAATCAGAGGCAGACACAGAAACTAATTAAAGACTTGTCTTGCTGTGAATGAATCAATGCATCTTAAAAAGTTATTAAAATATGGTGCAATTTTTGCAAATTTAATTTTTGTAAATTCTTGGCTTTAATTCTTTAAGGAATATTTTCATAATTTAGTGTTGCGGTATTTTTTTTAAATACAGTTGCAGACACGGATTATGTATCGCATCAATATTCTTACTATTTTCAAGCTAAGTTAAAAGCCTGTGCTATAAAAAAAAGGACTAACTTGGTGGTGTCCTGTAGTCCGAACCACCGACCACCAGATCACTAGGCGAGCATCATGATCACTACTAACTTGCACCAACTAGCTTCTCTATAACTAGTTATTTCAGTTTTAAAGAATCGTGTTAAAAATCCACGAAAATTTTGCAATTAAATTGTTAATTTAATTTTTCTGATAAAATCTTGTTAATAAAATTGATTTTTTTAATTGCTTACGAAAATTTACAAAATTTTTCGTTAGTTTAAGGATGTCGAAAATTTAAAAATATAAATTACATGGGTATAAATAGGAAAAGAATTCACATATTTTGGTAGCAAAATTTCCCAAGATGTCCGCTCAGAGGCTGACATCATAAGTAGAATACAGCAGGAAAGAGTCGCCTTCAACAAAAAACCAAAATCCTCGAATCCCCCAACATAGATTTAAAGGTTAGGAAAAACTTGATTAAAACTCTTGTCTGGAGTGTGCTGATGTATGGCAGCGAAACATGGACCATCGGCCAGAGTAGTAGCGACCTTTGAGATGTGGTGCTACAGGCGCATGGCGAGGCTCCATTGATCAGAACATATACGAAACGACGAGGTGTTGAGCAGGGAAATGTTGAAAGCAACAGTAGATTAAGCTACGTAGACCAAATTATCTATGTGCGCTGTAGCACCTACCAAGAAATGAAGAGGCTGGCAGGTGGCAGAGAGGAGTGGAGAAAACGAGTGCTTGTTGCAGACCAATCCTATGATTGCGACCCAAAAAAAAGGGTATAAGTCAAGTATTAACAATGGAAAACAAACACTGTTATCTATTAATATCGTTCATTATCGATTACACGAATGATAATATCGATCAAACGATAAATTTCATTTACCGTTAACGACCATTATCGACTCAAAAAAATTGCGAATATATTGTTTTTTTATCAACATCGTTTGTACGATTGCCACATAGTCAACAAGACTTAAAATTTTGATAAAAATAAATCAATTTTGGTCAAAATCTCAGATGATACCTTCTTGTCCCAGGATCGCGACATCTTATTTTCTTCCATAGGTGTTCCGCGTCATAAAACGTACTGGGATCGCGGAATAAAAACGGGGAAATAAATAAAAATCGCGCAATTAGAGAAATGTTGAAGTGGTTTCTTTTTTCGTAATGGCGAGAGGCGAAGAAGGTGAAGGGTCTGAACACTTGCGGTTCGTGCCGAATCTACCCTCGCTGGAGGGCTGGGGGGTGGCCCCAGAAGGGCGCATCGAGAGCCTCTCCACGATATCGGCCCGCGCCGAGCCGGAGAGCGAAGGCTGTACTTTTGAATTCCCGATTAGAAATCCATATTTTTTTCGAAAAATATATTTAAGTTGCACCATTTTGATATTTTGAAAAAATCGTTTTTTTTTTCTTCTTTATCTTGTGGCTTGAAGTTTTATAAATAATTTGAAATGTAATTCGTAAAAATATTCCCAAAATTGACAGAGTTATAGTAATTGGAAGCCATCGTGGTATGTATTTATTAAAGAAATATATTATTTTGCATTTTTTTAGAAACTCCCTTTTTGAGACTTTTAGAGATAATATCTTAATTTATATTTATATTTAAACAGGTAAATTTTATATTAAGAATGGACTTACTACCAATAGTCAGAGAGGACATAGGCTTTATATTATTATCTCATTAAATTAAAAGAGTTATTCGTGGTGATCTATTTTAGAACTAAAGTCGACGAAAAAATGGTCGAACGATGCATTTTTTGCGAACGCTACCTTAGCGATAAGAGATATTTAAATTCTTACTGTAGAGGAGTTTTAAAAGTTTTTAAAAAGAATTCTTAACGAAAAAACCCGCTATGACATATATCTATATATGTTAAGATTAATACATAAATTGATAAAATATGACGAAAAATCTAAGCGTGCGAAACCGCACGGGTAATTTTCTATTAAAATGTACACCGTTTGACTGATTTGACTCAAATTTTTTGACTTGGCAAAACAATGGAACCTTTGTGGCTCCCCACAAACTTATTTTTAGCTAAATTCTAAACCCGGGCAACGCCGGATACGACCAGCTAGTAACTACTAAACCGATTTTGTTAAAATTTTGCATATATCACTTATAAAATTATCTTCAATGTTGTTTTCTATTTTTCTTATTATGAATTTTTAACTTCTAATTTTTAATTAAAAATTCAAATTTTTAAAATCATTTTCTAACTAATCGTATTTGCGCATAAAACATCCATTTTTATTCTATACTCCTCATCATAGACGTAACATCATTTAACAAGAAAATAATTAACTTTGTAATTATCTCCAAAAGCTGCGCCCACTACGGGGAAGGACCTTTGCTTGACAGGACATTACTCCGCCATTTTGAAATTTAATAAATAATTTGTTAATGAAACATGTTAAACAATGTACATCGTAATCAATGATAGCAAAAAATATTTTATACGTGAAATAGTTACGTCAAAAAAAGTATTTTTTGCTTTTATTTAACACAAATAAAACTGGAGCAGTGTTCTTTAATTCAGACTGATTTCGCATCAGTAACTCGTCTATGGAATACTTTATATTTATCTGCTAGAATATTCGCCCGTCTGTCGGACACTTTATTCGCTAGATGCGTATGTTCGCTCGGATTCGCGCCCAATCGTCTAGTTGTCGATATTTATGTGGTTTCACGTGGCTGTCAAACTCAAATCTGGCGTAATTCCGTTTATAAAGGGTTATTTGGAAAACATTAATAACCTCACAGAACTATATTCCTGCTATGCGTCGAAAATGTTCAAGCTATTATGACCTAATATTAATAGTAATGGAGATATGCGACATCAAAGTTTTCATTTTTTTTTCAAAATTTTTATATTATTTTTTGTGAAACGTTGGAGTATTATTACAGTAACATATATATCGTATGTGAAAAATTCATTCCCTTTAATACAGTGAAAAATTCATTCCCTTTAATACAAGCCAAATAAAATAATAAAAACCTTCGAATTCCAATTTGAAATTTTTCGGGGTTATCATTTTATTTAAATTGTATTGAAACGAATGAATATTTCGTAATGGATATAGGTTACTGTAATGATAGTTCCATGTTTTACAATAAACAAGTCAGAAATATTGAGAAAAAAATGCAAACTTTTATGTCGCATATCTCCATAACTATTGATATTAAGTCATGATGGCTTGAACATTTTCGACTCATAATCGAGGCAGGAATATAGTCTTTTTTTGTATTTTTTGGGCACTTACTTGTGGTTATTCATTATGAATACGATTAAACGAATGAACTTAGTTTATCACCACTTCACTTTTGGTAAAAACCAACCGGTTTCGGAAACAACGTTCCTTCGTCAGGGTATACTTAAGTAAGTGTTAAGTATACTATAAAAATTAAGTGGTGATAAACTAAGTTAATTTGTTTAACTATAGTTTAGCATCATTTAAAAAAAAATAGAGAAATACAGCACGAATACGCGTCGCATCAGTATTCTTAGTAATTTCAAACTAAACTATACGCTTGTGTACCGGAATGGGGCTCGAACCATCGATCACCAGATCACTAGGCGAGCGTCATGACCACTGTAAAAACAATCTATAATAATATAATGAATAATCACCAAGAAATTTAAAAAAAAAATCAATTGTATAATAATTATTATTATCAATGCGTTAAATTTGTGTGTCATTGCATCAATCTCTAGCGTGAAGTGACTCGTATAACTTTGTTTCTTTCTCGCGTAGATATCGCTAACGTTCACCAATGTGAGTATCGGTACACGACACATTCTTAGAGAGCCATGACCAACAAATCGACCTGTGTATGATATACGCTGGAAGGACCGTCAAGTATATAAGACCTTATGTTTATTTTTGATTATTTGATTGGATGGAAAACATAAACTTTGTTATCTGTACTATAAGCTTATATTTTACTACTCGAGTTTCGAGAGTATTAGAATCTTTCATCGACTGGTGAATCAGCGTAATTTATACAAGGATTGTTAGTTTTCTCAAATTAATTTCATTAATTTGTCTGAAAAACATTAATTTTGTCACCTCTATGTGAATATAATAATAATTTTATATTTTACTTTTTAATCTTCTGTGTATAAAAAAATGCAATCATCAGGGCTGATGTAATGGTCCTTGCAATGGTTAATGCAATGTAATGGGATCCGAAACGTCGGCCAGAGCGGTCACATATACGCGGGAGAATATCCCAGAAAACTATACACAGAAGATACTGAACGGACTTAAAAACCCGAGAACATTTTTACTACTTATGTTTGGAGACAAATAAAATCTCTCGTGGACTGGCGAAGTATAAAACTGACTACATTCAGATGCAGAATTCTTACGTCGATTAGGTGGAAATGGAAAATACAAATAATCAGTTAATTAGATACTGACAAAATGAGCTGGAGTTACTGGTATAAAGGTTGTAACGGGAATATTGAGAGAAATGGAGAAGAGTCAGTGCAAGTTATATTGGTATTAAGTTATAAAATATACAAATAAATAGGTTCATCGCAAACCTAAAATAATAGGAATATGGAACTAAATTCAGGTCATAATTCACACAGAAATTGGCTTACGCACTACAAAGGTATCAATAATATTGTAGAAAAGCTAAAACATTACTGCTAAACTATGTATGTACATCTTTAGTATTTCCTCTGTTCTAATGCGAATAATTGATGCGGAAATAAGTGCCGGAAGTGCTTTACTAAGACGTCGGAAGTGACGGAACCGGATGTGGCGGTGCGAGGAAGTGAGCTGCGAGAGGGAGCAGGGAAGAAAGAGGTTGACAATGATAAAAGAAAAGTGAAATTTGACATCACGTTCATCATTATCCCTGTGGAGGGAGACAGGGACAGTGATGTTTATTAAATGTCAACATTATCTCTTTGTGTAGCCATCGTTGTGATAAATCATATCGTATTTAAGATAAATTATTGAAATCTCACAGAGACGAAGCTATGAATATGAGAAATGTGTTTGGAAGTATTTTTCTCCCCTCCATACGTCTTTCCATATTGCTGACTGTCTTTATACACGTGATTTCTTTGAAATCCGTCACACTGAGCTCTTTCTCCATTATCAGGACAGTTCTTATCGCTTGCCCAACGTAAATTGGCGTGCGGCGACTTTGGAACTAAAACCCGCCCCGCCCGCACCCGGCGGTAACCCCTCGCCCTGTCATTCAGTTCATTCTCGTCTTTGAGCGTGAGCTGTGACATCTTGATTTCCAGTATATACTGAATTATTATGACCAAAACAGTCCGGGATGGTGCAAGAACAATTGCCAATGAAGTATTAAAGTTTTGCGAAGCTGAAAAAGCAAATAATGGACCGATATTACCATTTGACAGGTTGACAGATAGAGCGGCTGCCATTACTGGTTTGTTTCTTTAGTGTTGCCCGACCAAATTTCTATTAAAGGCTCCGACACCGGTCACCGGACGTTCTGTACATTATGTATTGTGTATTAAATTTACACCCTGGCACTTTCTGTTGCGCGACAGGGACGCTCTCCCTCGCACGCCAATTTATACTGGTACTCTTCTAATAGTACTTATCTATAGCTCGATATTATTCCGATGCAACTACTGCGCTGTCAATTAGTCGACATCTTCCTCTTCTTAATGCCCGTCGCTTCTCTTTGCAGGCTGCAGCACTTTGGGGAGCAAAGAGCAACCTGGCTATCGTCACTCCCTGGAGTCCTGGTACAAAGGCAGCCCCGGATATCACAGAAAAGGCAATTAAGTCACTTTCGAAGCGATGAATGAATTCGCTTTGAACGAGGAATCCATCTTTTAACGATATTTTACGACGATCCTTTGTCGGGCGTTTTTTATTTATTTATTTATTAATTAACGCCCTATAGGGCTTTTACAACAGATAGGTAAAGTGTACATTAACAGAATATATAGGTTAAAGAAAAATAATAATAACATGTAAACATAATAATGACATAAAGTGGAAAGAAAATGCTTAAAATACAGATACAAATATATAAAGATAAATATAATATAAAGTAAAAAGCGAGTATATAAAAAGCACAAGCATAAGAAAAACATAATATCAGTAGCAGTAATGGTAATAATTTTATTATTTATTAATTGATGCTCTATAGGGCTTTTACAACAGATAGGTTATGTGTACATTAACAGAATTTAACAGATTATATAGTTTAAAGAAGAAAAAAATAACATGTAAACACAATAATGACATAAAGTGGAAAGAAAATTCTTAAAATACCTACTGATACAAATATATAAAAAAATATATAATATAAAGTAAAAAGCAAGTATATAAAAAGCAGAAGCATAAGAAAAACATAATATAATAGAAATTTAAAAACAAAAAATAATAATAATGTAGAGGGAAAAGATATAGCACAAGCTTTTAAAGTCATAATATAATAAAAAATATACCTACAAATACAAATCAATTATTTAAGTCCAATTTGACAAATACTAGTAATCTTTCAATACACCTTTTAATATATGTTTGAATAATATACATTTATTGGCAAAGACGTCCAGTTGCTCGTATATGTTTGCTAGTCTAGGAAGCCTTTGCAGTGGGGAATTAAAGAAATAGTTCGTAGCTGCCGTTTCCATGGCAAAACCTGCATGACTTCTAGTTATGCGAGACGAAACACGCAAGCAGATACGTTGTAGTAGTTGAGGACAGTCGATAGTACCATTTATTAGTTTGTATAAAAAAAAAAAGTCCGTCACTATTCTTCTAGTCTCTAGTTTGTCAACACAGCTTTATGTATTTATTGCAACATTTTCAAATCAATCGTTAATTAAATCAAGGTTTTAATAATTTTTTTAGACTTTCATTAAAGTATAAGAATTCGATTTGAGTTACTTTTATGATATTTTAACGTTTTACAAAAAAATATGTTAGAAATTCGCATTTTTTGTCTATCGCCAGGTCATTCAGTTTAATTTCGCGCGTAAGTACCTACTCACTCGCTCCGGATGTCTGTCGCTTGTTTTTCGTCTCTGGTCAACTCGCACGGTTCGCTTTTCTGCGACTTTAACCCACTTTCAGAAAATAACTAACACACACTCGCACGCGTGCATTGCTTTTACACTGCAACGAGATGCTAAAAAGAATTTACGCACTGTCCAACCCCTAATAATATGTTACTTAGAACAACACTATCGTAGGATCTAAAACGGTCTGCAATCAACTAAAACCTTCGGAAAATGTCTATAAACGCCTGGAATAACCGAGAAGCGACGAGGATCTTCTCCTGAACACTAGAATAGTCTATTAAGTACGAAAAAACTGGCATTACAATTTCACCTCTTTTTTTCAAAAGACATGTTTATAATCCTCGTTTGAATATACTGTAGTGATGGGTCCGCTCTGTACTCACTACTACAATGTAGTACTACACTACATTGAAGTGCACACTTCGCACATTTTGATGTGTAGTGCACACTACAAACTACAAACACCAAAGTTATTGAAAGTATAAACTTCAAATAGTACACTTCATTTCAAAGCGAACACTACAAAGTACATACACATTTTAAATAGTGTATTTTGTACGTGAAATTTTTGGAAAGTTGATGCAGATATATGAAGAATTTTCTGGAATCTGTAACAACCCCCCCCCCAATGGTTTGAAAAATTTTGGGAGTTATGAAAAAATTTTTGGGAAGTTGATGTAGCTAAACGGAGAAATCTTTGGAAACTGTAACAACCCCCCCCCCCATGGTTTGAAAATTTTTTGGAATTGAACGAAGAAATCTGTCTGGCGACCTTTTTTTTTTTTTTTAGGTCGCCTGTTACTTTGGAGAAAATATCGTCATTTATTTAAATATTTTTGTCATTGACTTCATTTAAAAATTTACTTCACTATTACTTCATTTCATTACTTCACTTCATTATTATTACAATTACTTCATTTCATTATTTCACTTCATTAATACTACAATTACTTCATTTCATTACTTCACTTCATTAATACTACAATTACTTCATTACTTCACTTAATTTACTTCACTTCATTTCGTAGTACTACAATTGTAGTGTACACTTTGTAGTCTTCAAACTGGTGAACGTGTGTGTGTTGTAGTCTTCATTTTGAAATGAAGTTTTTCCCTTCGCTAATATACTGATTACACCTGCCTGCAATATACATTTAGTGGGCTCTATTCTCATCGCTCTTGTCGTTATACTAACTAAGTTATGTTTAAAACGCACCACAAATTGCTAATATTATATTGACGTATGCATATGCTATGTTTGTTGTGGCTGCTAAAAAAAGATTTCTTATTTTCAATCATTTTCATAATTTTAGAATTATTTTTCAGTATAATATTATTTCATTCACTGCTGATCAGACAGCCGACCCTAAGAGTGTTGTTGATTTGAATTTAATCTACGGTTGAAGAAGGAAGCCTCCTTCACTTTAAGAAATACAATCGAATTAGTATGTGACAATACAAAGTTTATACCCGCAAATAGCGATACAACGAAATAATGCGCTTCACACGCACGACTTATTGTCTATACTAATACATAATATAAAGAGGTAAACTTTGGATGTAGGAGGTAATCTCCGAAATTACTCATACGATTTCAAAAATTCTTTCACCAATATTTAAAATGGACCTTCAGGGTGGACATAGGCTGTATGCTAAAATAAAAGGGTTTTTCCTGAAAACCAACCAATTTTGCAATGTAAGTCGACGAAAAAACGGTCGAGCGAATACGTTCCTTACAAACGCTGCTTTAGCGGTAAGAGATATATTAATGCTTTCTATAGAAAAGTTATAGATATTAAAAAGGCCTGTAAAAAAATCCACGACGACATGTATATATATGTTAAGGTTAATTCACAAATTGATAGAGTATGACTAAAAGATATATTTAATATTAATTTTAATCTTTCGGGGGTAATTTAAGTAATAATGTTAAATTTTTCCCAAAACAAATTTACTTATCGTCAGGGAAATAAATGTTTTATAGATAAAAAATTTCCTTTTACACAACATTGTTTGAACGAGTATTTAGATTTTACAATCGCGTTTTTTCAAATACAAAATAAAATTTGTATATTGATTTTTAACTGATGCTCTTATAAAAATGTCCTTAGGCCGTTCAGAATCTTCTGTGTAGTTTTCTGTGATATTCTGCCGTGTATATATGACCTCTCTGGACGACGGCTGATGATGGACCCTGTAATGGGATCCGAAACGTCGGCCAGAGAGGTCACATACACACGACAGAATATCCCAGAAATCTATACACAGAAGATACTCTTATAGTCTCAAACTGAATTCCACGCGGGTGAAGCCGCGGGCACAGCTAGTATTTAATAAATAAGGACCTATACTTCACCACGTTGTGAGCCGGTCACCGTGACAGTACGTCTCCCACTAATTGCATCCATCAAAATGTCCCAAGAACCTTCGATAGAAGTATTTCCAGAAGGAATTAAGTTATTTGTAGGCTCATTGTATAACATAGGTAATCGACTATTTCTCAAACGAGGAAAATTGTCGCACCAATCTGTCTAGCGGATATTCGCGACGGAAAAATATTTTCTCATATAAACTGGCTGGCTCAAAAGTAGAAGACATATTAAACATTTTTTTTACATGTGGAATTTTTTGCATTGCTGATTACACAATGAGCGATCAACAAATTTTGCCATGCCGGTCGATGATTAAAAAGAATTTTGAATATAATTCTTATATTTTTCGTGACCGTTGCCAACGACCATACCACGTTGAAAGCACCGGTTCTCGTCCGATCACCGAAGTTAAGCAACATTGGGCGCGGTCAGTACTTGGGTGGGTGACCGCTTGGGAACACCGCGTGCCGTTGCCTTTTTTGCACAAATCTACATCTATATATTTATTTTAATAATTTAATAACACAGAATATAAGGTATATTTCCTATATTTATCACAGCTCTCGCCAACGACCATACCACGTTGAAAGCACCGGTTCTCGTCCGATCACCGAAGTTAAGCAACATTGGGCGCGGTCAGTACTTGGATGGGTGACCGCTTGGGAACACCGCGTGCCGTTGGCTTTTTTGCACAAATTACATATCCATATTCCGGACTAGTTATATATTTATAATAGACTAAGAGCTTAACTAACTAACCATCACGCCGTTTCCCCGCAGGGGTAGGCAGAGAGGATTGAACGCCACACTCTTCTATCCTGGCATACCACTTTTGCTTGGCCACATTCATACAAGTTCTACGGTTGTTGCGGCTTTTAACGGGGCCATCCTCAAACACTTGTTGTATCTGATCGTGCCAGGTCTTTCGCGGACGCCCTCTATTTCTTGCCTTCAACACTTGCCTCATATATTTTCTTAACCTTACATACATCCTTTCCTCGTTCATACGTTCCACATGACCAAACCATCTCAGCATTCCTTTCTTTATTCCAGTTACCACACCACAGCCAGCATTGCATTCACGTCTAATTTGTTCATTTCTTACTCTATCGACCAAAGATTTTCCACACAAGCGTCTTATTGACCGCATTTCTACCGCATTCAGTCTACTTTCATTCCTCTTTTGCCAATTCCAGGCTTCACTTCCATACATTAAGGTTGGCACTAGAACGCCATTATGTACTGCTAGTCTTGCTTCCTTTGACAGATTCTTATTGGCCATAATTGCATTTAGAGCACCATTAACTTTGTTTCCCGCACTCTCCTTTCGATATCATTCTCAGCCTTGCCGTCTCTACTAAACATACTTCCCAAATACACAAACTCGTTCACTTGTTCTAAGCATTCATTGTTTACAATTACATCACACTTAGTCACTTTTTCGTCTCTCTCGAATACCATCACTTTCGATTTGCTAACATTCATCATAAGATCACTCTGCAAGCATACATCGGACTAAGAGCTAGTTATAGTAAACCTGAAATATTTTCTGTCTTCCAGACTATCAAGTTAGTTATCACTCGAGACCTAGTAAGGCCCGGTTGTTTCAAGTTCGATCAAAGTAAGCGGTCGATTAAAGCATAGATTTTTCCGATCCGTTTTCGTAAAAGTCTATGCTTTGATCGACCGCTTACTTTGATCGAACTTGAAATAACCGGGCCTTAGTTATCCCTCGAGTTAGTCCTATTTTCATAGCACAAGCGTTTAGCTTGGTTTGAAAATAGTAAGAATATTGATGTGACACGTATTCCGTATTCGCATCTCTATTTAAAAAAATAATAAGTACAAATACAAAAAATGAGTAAGTAAAACGTAAAAATTACAAATCTGTTATTTTTACGTTTTACTTACCAAAGACGTACCACATCTCTTTTATACATTTTTATCCATCACCACCATTTTTCAATTCAGTAATATCGCATAAACAAAAGCTTTGTTGTAGGACACAAACAGATGTAACAAAAATTGGAATAGCATGTACTCATGTACGCGCGATAGAAGTTATACTTCTTTGGCTAATTCGGATAATTGATATTTGCATGTTGGTTAAAAATTTATATCAATACAATAATACGATTTCACGGGAGATGATAAATATAATTGATAACCTTGTAATGTAGTTTAATTATTAATATTTGTTTTTAAAGTAGTATTACTGATTTGTGATAGCTAAAATAAGAGCTAAATGTCTTTGAATCGAGACTTGAATACATGCATTTTCAAAAAAAGTCCATGTACCTACACACTATCAAGTTTTATCGTATTTCGGACTAAAACGGTTCCGTATTCAACATTTTCGAAACTATACAACTTTGACAGCTGTATTGAATGTCGCATAAATTAATGTGTTTTTTTTGTTTTGAAGACAAAAATCTGGCAATTACGTCGTTTTCGCAAAAACTTCGACAACAACATGAAATGCTAATGGACACCTAATATCATAATTCAATAAACAGTTCTAATTTTCAATTAAATAACTAATCGAAATTGAAACGAATTGAGCATCTTCATGATTGGTACTTGATTCAAGATGGTTGACAATGCATTATATTTATATTAGGTCCTTACATATGAAATTGGCGTTTTTCCGTACTGGCAAATTTGATCTCAAATATCTTCTCATTGGTTAGGAATTCCAAATCCAAATTTATACAGCTATTTACTCGTGTATTTGTGTTTTGAAAATTATAATTCATTTGTTTTTTCCTCAATTGTTTTTTTCTTTGCGTCACTCAGTTTACAAAATGAAAAACTTGAAATATCGCGTTATTTACGAGTACGAGTTCCACCGTGCCACCAGTGCTGCAGAAACGGCTCGAAGGATTAATGATGTGTATGGCGACGGTGCCGCAAAAGAAAACACAGTGCGTTTTTGGTTCCAACGTTTTCGTTCTGGAAATTTCGACCTGCAGAACAAGCCCCGTGGACGGCCGGAGACCAAAGTCGATAATGAAGAATTGAAGGCTATTGTGGAAGCGGATCCATCGCAAACCACATCCGAGTTAGCTGCAGGCTGCGGTGTTAGTGATAAAACTGTTTTAATCCACTTGAAGCAAATTGGTAAGGTAAAAAAGCTTGAAAGGTGGGTACCTCACGAATTGAGTGAAGCAAATCAACAAACGCGCGTTGACTGCTGCGTTGCATACTCAACCGGTACAATAATGAATGGATTTTAAATCGAATCATTACCTGTGATGAAAAGTGGATCCTGTACGATAATCGGAAGCGCTTATCGCAATGGCCCTGCAACCCTGCCGAACCAGCCAAACCATGCCCCAAGCGAAAATTGACTCCAAAAAAGTTACTTGTGAGCGTTTGGTGGACTAGTGCTGGTGTCGTTCACTACAGCTTTCTTAAATCTGGCCAGACGATTACGGCAGATGTCTATTGTCAGCAACTGCAAACCATGATGGAAAAGCTAGCTGCTAAACAACCGAGGCTGGTTAATCGCTCTAGGCCACTGCTGCTTCATGATAACGCTAGACCACACACTGCACAACAGACGGCTACCAAATTAGAGGAGCTTCAATTGGAATGTCTAAGACATCCACCGTACTCTCCGGACCTTGCCCCAACAGATTACCATTTTTTTCGAAATTTGGATAACTTCTTGCAAAGGAAAAAATTCAACTCCGATGGGGCAGTCAAAACCGCCTTCAAAGATTTTATTGATTCCCGTCCGAATGGTTTTTATAGTAAAGGGATCGATGAACTACCTATGAGATGGCAAAAGTGCATAGATAGCAATGGTACATACTTTAATTAAATAAATATATTATAATAAAAAATATCGGCTTTATGTTCCTCCCATACTAAACGTCAATTTCATATGTAAGGACCTAATATTATGGAACACTAATTTTAAGTGAAAACTTTTTTGACAGTTTGCGCGCGCTTTTCGCGGTCTCGCATTCTCGCTACACGCTGTTTCCGCTACACGCCCTCCTACATCAATTGAATAACACGAACATCCGGCGAGTTACGCCTCTCGGCCCACCCGTTGCTCGCATCAATGGGATGAAGTAATTACTTCGGCAATTTCTTTTTGCCATGTAACACATTTCCGCCCAAACTATTGGACACTTAAGCCCAAATGCCTTGTGTTTTGTGTCCGACAATAGGCAATTTTCCTCCCTGTCCAAGTTTATTGCCGGACTTTTTCTTTTCGAAGACTTTCCGCTAATTACGGCTGAGGGTTGAAGGTGGGCGGAAATCATAACTACCCCCTAACTCTACTTCACGAGCCGCGGCGGTGACAATCGCCCACTTAGGGGATGGGCGATGATTGAGCGGTTTCAAAATATTAAAAAAATTCCAGTGGATACGCACTATTGAAGTGATAACCTTTGCTTCGGAAAAAAAGACTATTATTACTTCCATCGAACTTAGAGACACTTGGTTCCTAAACTTTTTCAAAATATTAATATAAAAATTATATAATAATTATAATATAAAAATTAAATAATAAAGATAAAGATAATATTTTTTTAAATCGGGGGTTTATAAATTGATTTGAAATTATTATAATTATTTTTGTATTATATAGGAAAGACGTGTAAAAATTTTGATGTTGGAGTGATTAAGTAGCAAAAATTATTCTGAATTTTCTAATCAGCTTTTGGAAATGGATCATTCTTTTGATATTAATAAATATTTACAGTAATTTAATATTAATTCAATTTTACATACAAATTATACATGATTATAGTTGGATAAATTAGCAATTTTAAAAATGAGAAACAGGACTTATATTTAATTGAATATTATAAATAATTAAATAACCAGGTCCTTTTTACAAATGCCTATCTTTTAAATTTATTTTTATTTAAATTTATTATACATGATTATTGTTGGATAAATTAACAATTTTAAAAATGAGAAACAGGACTTATATTTAATTGAATATTATAAATAATTAAATAACCAGGTCCTTTTTACAAATGCCTATCTTTTAAATTTATTTTTGTATTAGTACTTAATTATTTATTCATCAGACATTTATTTATATTTTTATTGTCTATACTTCGATTTATGATTTATAATATTTTGTATACATTGTATCCTGATAGAGGGACAATTGGCCCCGAAACATAATGCTTTTTTCAAGAAATAAGTGGTGAAAACAAAGTTTATTCTTATTAATTATTTTCACAAAATCTTTTTGCTCAAATTGATTAGAGAATGTTATCGTTTGTGCTTTAAAATAAATAAATAATATTGGTTTTATCTTGCTTTTGTTTTATTTCATTTTAAAATCATATTGTTCTTATTAAAAAACCTTTGAATTTTTCTTGAAATCAGTCTTTGGTTGTAGCTACAAAATAACTTTAAAACAACTATGGGCCAGTCATATCAGCTTTGATTGTAGTAATCGTTTGTTTAAAGATAGATTTTTACGTTTTCCACAAAGCAAAAAACTCATTTTCGTAAAAATCTTTCGTTTAAACGTACTATTACTGTAAACCATGTTGATATAACCAGCCCTTAGAGGATCTTCCTGGCTCTACTAATGATTTCTTAGTACACATATGCATGTGTACATGTCTTCCTGCACGCTGATTGGTACTGCGTCGGGATAGACACGAGTGTATTGGCTGATTTGCATCCTGCTTACTACCTCTGGAAGGTTCAGTGAAATACTGATCACAGTCAAACACTGACATTAACAATATTCAATCTAAATCACATCATATTAAAGTGTATGAATAAGGCTCTACATGTAAGGTAGACAATTAATTAACCCTTTCTCGTTAAACCTACCTAATATTCCAAACAGTATAATTTTAAAAATACATAGTCCTTATTGTCACACTGAAAACTGTTGCTCTATAAACTGTGACAAACTAATTATGACGAATTCTGTAGTAGGTACTTGGGTGTCATTATAGACAAGCAATTGCAATGGAAGAATCATATAAACATTACTAAATAGAGTGTGAAAATGATATACATATAATTAAATGAATAAAAATAACTTGGTTAAACACTAGTATATTTGTTATCGATTCCGAGCAGGTTTCGCTACTACCGTAGCTTCTTCAGGGTAACATCTTAACTAAGATTTAACCCTGAAGAAGCTACGGTCGTAGCGAAACCTGGTCGGAATCTACAACAACTATAGTGGTGTTTAACCAAGTTATTTTTATTAATTTAATTATAATGTCCCACCACCAAGTGTTTGCTTCCATCGAAAATTTGATATACATATATTTATAAGATTATGCAACATATTCACAATATATTATGCTTTTGTACAATCGTATTACAATATGGAATAATAGGTTGGGTGGGGTCTTAAAGTAATTTACAGGCTCTTAAAATAATTAAAAAATTAACTATCAAAGTAATATTAAAAAAACCTAGAACCTTCCCTACAGATTTACTTATCAAATAAATTAATGTTAGACAGATTACACTAAAACACTTCAATATTACAAATACATAAAGAGACATTCATTCATCACAATATAAACACACCGCAAACTCATAATTCTCATAGTCACAGCCAAATAGCACGAATAATAAGATGCTTAAACATTCCCATATTTTTTTATTATTTATTAAATCCCAAAAGAAAATATACAAAATATAATAAATATTACATACATTATGAGTATATTAAATCCTATAAAGGTATATATCTATACATACATATATCTATACATAGATTCGGGAGATGAGAAGTTAGACATGTGTTATTATTTACACACGACTAAAACTCAATAAAAACTATATAAATTAGTAACTATTGACTTATATTAATACCTAGCTTTCAAAGTAGTGACTCGAATGATAGTTGTATGATGATTACAATATACAATTGCAATATACATTCTAGTCTATGGTACCATTACCTACAGTAATGTAAATATTCATCTCCTTAAAATTTGTAAATACAACGTGTGCAAATGAAACTATCAGCTCTCGATATACAGTAAAGTGTTGAAAAAGAATAAAAAAATAGTAAAAACACAAGAAGTTTGCTTATCAAGAATTTTCAATCAAGGTACAAGTAAAATTATATCCTTGTCTTAAATTTTTGTCTTATCTACCTCGTTTTTTCACATCCAGTATGCACTGTCAGAGCTGTAAAGAGGTTTGTCACGCAGGAGATGAAATCCTTTGCTCTCAATGCCTTTTTCATAACCACTTTAATTGTACGGGATTAACAGAAACCAAATTCAGAAAAATGAACAAACAAAACAAAACCGTTTGGAAATGTTATTTATGTAAGGTAAACAAGTGCAATACAGCGACATCTAGTGGCGGACAAGGTACCTCCAAGAGCCCAGAAACAGTGCTGCCAAGTGATAAAACCTACGCCCCGATAAATAAAAGTGCCCATACACAATGCATCAGCATCAAAGATATTGACGGTTTATTGCAAATAAAATTAGGTGAGTTCACAACTAATTTTTTTGCCAACCTAAAAAAAGAAATATCTATTATGATCGAAACGAAAGTCTCCATGGAACTTATGTCAATAAAAGAAAAGCTGTCAACCGTTGAGGACATCCAAAAATCACTAAATTTTTTCGCTGAAAGTTATGAGGTACTTTTAAAAGAATCAAAGGAAAATTTCATAACATAAAAAAACTGACCTCGGACATCGAGCACTTGTAAGATACCTCTAAAGTAATCACTACACAACTAAATAATATAGAGCAAGTGAATCGCAACTGCAACCTAGAGATTCAGATGATACCGGAGAAGCGGAATGAAAACCTAATGAAAATAATCGAAGATGTGGGCAGTGCAATAAACTTTCCCATTTCTAAACGGGATATCCTAGATGTAGTCCGTGTCCCCCATCGAGTGAACTCAACTCGTCCTAAAAACATCATTGTGAAGCTGTCATCCAAGATTATGCGCAATGAAGTCATTGCTCATGCTCGCCAATCTCGAAGCCATCTCACATTACATCGCCTCGGATTAGGCAACCAAGACCAACGGATCTTCATTAACGAGCCCCTCACTCTACAAAATAAAATCCTCTATCGGGAAGTACGCGAACGAGCAGCCGTAAAAAAGTACAAGTATGTATGGGTCAAAGACGGCCTCATCCTCGCAAGATCTACTGACACCGCTAAAATTGTCACCATTCGGAACGAACAGGACCTGGACAAACTATGACTATATTACTACTACGTTTCCACTACTGCAACGTTAGACATTCTCAAATTATCTTTCTACACAATCTCGATAGCAATTTATTATTCTCTCGTTTCTTTTTACTATTTTATTATTTTCTCCATGTCTCTCATTTTTCTTATTACTTTCTCTAGATTGACCATATTTAAAATACTTTTTATTGTCTATCTCCTTATTAACTGGTATATATACGATTTCACATATCTTATGCTGGCGATGCACTTGTCGCTGAGGCTCGGTAAATGCACCCTGAAAAAAATGTCCTTAGGTTTTCACGGCCGTTCAGAATCTTCTGTGTATAGTTTTCTGGGATATTCTGCCGTGTATATGTGACCTCTCTGGCCAACGTTTCGGATCCCATTGCAGGGTACATCAGCCCTGATGATGGACCCTGCAATGGCATCTGAAAACTTGGCCAGAGAGGTCACATGTACACGGCAGAATATCCCAGAAAACTAT
>JADDOH010009565.1:0-20400 GCA_016648135.1 Agrypnia vestita | reverse complement strand
TATATGTCGTCCAGGACTTTTTCATAGAACTTTTTGATTTCTACAACTTCTCTGTAGAAAGTATTTGAATATCTCTTACCGTTAAGGCAGCGTTCGTAAAAAACGCTCGACCATTTTTTCATCGACTTTAGTTGTAAAATAGGTCACCGCGAAAATAACTTTTATTTCAACGAGATAATATATAGCCTACGTTCACCCTGAAAGCTCATTCTAAATATTGGTGAAATAATTTTTGAAATCGGATGAGTGGTTTCGGAGATTATCCAAACTTACAAACTTCAACTCGTTGTATAAAAGTATAGATTTAAATTTACTATTTAAAATTCGTTATAAAATACGATTTACTATTATAGAACACAATGTACTATAGCTGGACCGCATTCAATAGAATGTGCGTAAAAAATATATGTGTTGTTACGATACAAAAAATGAACACATAAGAAGTTTTTCTAGTAAGTAAGTAACCTTTTATAAACTAAAAAATATATATTTATTTGGAATATAATATTGAGGCTTGCCAGGCAATTTTCCCCCGCTTTCTTCTTACCGGACAAAGCAAGGGAATGGTCTTTTGATTGTGGTCGACCTATAATAAGTATAGCGAATCTTGAATGTTATTGATTTCAAAACGAAAAACACGTGTTTTTATCTCCATATGTGTGACAACGAAATTTTTATATTTAGATTTAGATATTCGATGTTACATTTCTGTAAGTATGAGTTTTAAATCATTTCATGTAACTCGATAAAATAATCGACAATGATCAATGTAGATTTTTACAATTCGTTAATATATAAATTTGTCAAATTAAGTATAACTTCTACAGCGCGTACGCGAGTACGTGGACGATTTTTAAATTTTTTTTTTCTCCAAACTCTATGTACCCGTGTATGTACTTTGGTTTTACAAAATGGTCACCGTTTCCGGTGTTAACAATCAACGTGGAAAGTGACGGGCGACCTAAATTTACATAAAGGTACACGAAAATTGAATTAGGTCATATTCTTGTTTATTGTCACTTTAGAAGGAAACTTCCCAGCGGGGAATAATTAATAGTAGATGGCTCAGGGCCCCGCTGGGCCACACTTTGTTGTGCCCCACGAGGTCAGGGGGATGTGAGATTTATGGGAGGTCAAGCCGGGCCAAAGTTAAGGGTATTCAACAACTAAAAAAAATATTTAATATTTTATAAGGTTAATTTGGGGTACAATTTTTATTGTAAAAAAAGTTGCGTATACGCAGAGTGCGCATTGTAGCGGGAATGCGAGACCACGAAATGCGCGCGCTTCCATTCAGCTACACAAACACACTAACACAATACAACCTCATATATATGATATATTTTCTATTATGTTACTTTAAACACTTTATTATCTATTTACTATGTTTTGAACCTACACAATATTGTAAACTATGCCTGTCTCAACACAGATATTTCTAGTGAGGCAGGCACAGTCCAAACAAAATTTTATACTTAAAATTAAATAGAAATATAAAAAGATGGGGAATTTTGGATGAGGATGATGTGCGTGACGGATTTGGAGAAACTGCTTTTAAGGGTCACCTCAGGATTCTTCGAAGTCGTAGAATGCTTGATGATTTTATTACCTCGATAAAACAGTTACAAGTGATACATAAGTACGATTACAAAGACAATGATAGATACTCGAAGGGCGAGAGCCTCCGGGAGTCGGGAGTCCTGGGAGACTGACATGCAAAGGCCGTTTGCTGTCTTTTATTCAGTTTTCCGAACAAAGAACTTTCTTGAAGTCTGGCTGTGTGTTGGATGAATCGTCGGAATTGCTGACGATGCAATGACCTGTAGACGGCTCGTGTACCCTGCTTGTGCCTCGATTTGCTTATGTGGCATTCTTGTCACGTATGTGTGTGTGGTTTAGATTGGTGGTTTATGTCGCACCTGTAAATCGCCCTTGAAGTGTCTCTTACTCAAAAACGGCGCTATATAAATTAATATAAACATAAACATTATGTATTGTGGTATGAAATGCCACAAACTGTAAAAAAATGTTGATTCCAAATTAGTGTTTCAATTATATATTTGTAAATAATGTATTCTCAACCATCTTGAATCGTGTACCAATCATAAAGATTCTTAATTCGAAAGCTGACGAATGATTGGTTACTGAATTGAAAATTAGAACTGTTTATTGAATTACGATTTAAAGTATGTATTAGGATTAAATTTTATTGTCGATGTTTTTGCAAAAGCAACGTAATCGTCAGATATTCGTTTTCAAAACAAAAAACACATTCATTCAATACGGCTGTCAAAGTTGTAGTTTCGAAACTTTCGAATACGGAATTGTTTTAGGCCAAAAATCGATGAAACATGAAAGTGTGCAAAGCTGTGGCATCTATATCTTAGCAAAGACGCAAACTGTTTCATGTTACGCCCAATCATCAGGGCTTAAATAATACGTTTAACTGTCGGAAGGGGAAATTTAATTAAAAATGGTTATAACTATTTCATGGGTGTCGGCTAAAAATAAGTAAATACTTTTCTTTAGGAACCGGCATGTAAAAGAACCGTCATTTTTGATGAATTACATCTAAGACACCCTGTATTTTCATACAATATTCACCTCCAAGCATATTTTAGAATGGGCTAATTTTTATTAAGAAGTTAATCGACAGACACAATGATAATTTTATGGTATATTCACACTTCATTCTCAGACAAATTAAGTAATTACCTACTGTAGATTATAATTTGTAAAAACTTTCCACTGAAACCTCGTAAATATTATAAGTCAATGTTTGTCAGTGAGATAACTAATGCAAACAATTATGCTTTTAAAAATACATTAACAAAACTATGAAGATTATGACAGTCGTCCGTTATGCGTCTTTGACACGGTACTACCAAAAATGTTAGACCGGCCCTAAAGCCCCCAGAATTAATTATCCAAAAAAATATTAGCGTTCCCGACGTAAATCGCCGGGATCAAGATTGGGGATGGACTTGACAGGAACGGGATGGGAAAGGAAGGTAATATGGGAACGATATTGATGGAAAAGTTTCGGGTGTCGTTGATGAAATAAGAGATATAGGCGTAATTGTAGACAAACATTTTTATACGTATCTACAGACGATTAAGAACTTTAGGTTTCTTATTTAGATTATGCAAAGATTTCAAAAAATTTAAACTATTTTATTATTATTTAAGAGCCTGATTAGACGATAGACGTACCAGTATAAATTGGCGTGCGAGGGAGGGCGTCCCTGTCGCGTAACAGAAGTTGCCAGGGTGTAAATTTATTACACAATAAATAATGTACAGAATGTCCGGTGACCGGTGTCGAAGCCTTTAATAGAAATTTGGTCGGGCAACACTAAAGAAACGAACCAGTAATGGCGGTCGCTCTATCTGTCAACCTATCAAACGGTAATATCGGTCCATTATTTGCCTTTTCAGCTTCGCAAAACTTTAGTACTTCATTGGCAATTGTTCTTGCATCATCCCGGACTGTTTTGGATGTTTGGACATAATAATTCAGTGTATATTGGTGATCAAGATGTCACAGCTCCCGAGCAAATACGAAATTGAAGTGAATGACAGGGCGAGGGGTTACCGCCGGGTGCGGGCGGGGCGGGTTTTAGTTCCAAAGTCGCCGCACGCCAATTTACGTTGGACAAGCAATAGTACTAGAATTTAATTCAGTTGTTTGGACGCGTCATTATGCAGTATGAGTAATTTAAGAGAGTCCTTAATAAATGTATGAGATTTATCAATTATAAGCTAAACCTACCGTCGAGTAACATTAATTACAACATTCTTAGAACCTTTTGCTTTCTTGATAAATAAGTGACTAGAAAAATAGTGAGGGATCTTCTCTTTTTACATAAAACAATAAACGGAACTATCGACTGTCCTTAAGGCGATAGTTCCGCGACGCAACGTATTTATGACACAATACGCAGTGCCTTGATTAAATATCTAAAATCAGGAATATCGACAAAGATTTTAATTTTATTTTGTTTTTATTATAAAATTATAATATCTATTCTTTTGACTATTGAAGTAAAAAAGTTGTCAACCATGTAAAAAGAGTTGAAAAAAAACCCACAAAAAAATAAAATATTTTTAAAAAACAGTATTATTTAAAACATAAATTGCATGTAAACGTATTAACAGATTTTGCTATAATTGTAATAAATTGAAGATACTTGTTTACTTTGTAATATTATTGAATAAAAAAGACATCTCAACAGGCCGTTCAGTCATAAAAGACCCACAAAGTGGAGCAATTTTCTTCATTTTTAAAACATCGAAGGTTTGGTAATTTATTAATCAATTATATAATTTAGTTTGTAACATTCTAATAAGATATTCGTATTTAAAATATATGGAACCTGATGAATAAATTTTAAAATGAGATATTTCTCTACAAAAATGTGATAAAAAAAACGCAAGAGAAGATATGAGAAAAAATGAAGATATTTGCTCATTCTGCTAGACGATCGCCTTAACTGTTAGAACGTATCTGCTTGCGTGTACCATCGCGCGAAACTAGAAGTCATACACGTTTTGCTTTGGAAACTACAGCCACCAACTACTTTGTAAATTCTACCCTGCAAAGGCTTCATAGATTAGCAAACCGATATGAGCAGCCAGACGGTTTTGTTACCAATATCACTAAATTCATACATATTTTAAAAGGTGCATTGAAGGATAACTAGACTTTTAGATTTTGGGCTGTAGTAAATTAAATTTTTAATATGCTATAAATAATATTAATTTAATTTAATATGCTATAAATAATAATTTAATATGCTATAAATAATATTAATTTAATTTAATATGCTATAAATAATAATTTAATATGCTATAAATAATATTATCAATATACATGGTGTCTCATAGCTAGTAGCAAAAACTTTACACTAGGATTCCTGTCTTGATAATGAGTCGAAAATGTTCAAGCAACCATGACCATCAATACTCATGGAGATATGCAATATCAAAGTTTGAATGTTTTTTCCAATATTTCTGTCTTATTTTTTGCAAAAGATAGATCTTAACATTAGAGTAACTTATATTGATTATGAAAAATTTATTTGCAGTAATACAAGTCCAATAAAGTGATAAATAAGTCAGAAATTTTGAAAAAAAATGCAAACTTTGTTATTGCATATCTCCATAAAAATTGATATTGGTCATGGTTGCTTGAATATTTTCGACTCATAATCAAGGCAGGAATCCATCTGTAATTTTTTTGCTACTAGAGACACCCCGTATACCTACCTATATTATGATTACAATCTTTGATTTAACCATTAAAAAAAAGTTTTTTAATTTTTTTTTTATAAAAACGTAAATTATATACATTTATGCAAATGGTGGGTACTTTCGTACCGCCTAATAAAAAATAATATAAAATTCACACAGCCGTTATTAAACAGTCTTTATCAACGCTATACATTTTCAACTTTGTCAAGGCTGCAAAAGATTTTGGTAAATTATTACATGATTTGATAACACGTGATACGTTATCACAAGTGACCGTGGAACCACGTGGTAAGATCACACGCTTGCCCGACAGCTGAGCAGAGACGAGATGTCTGTTGCGTCAGAGGCTGAAGATAGTCACCAGAGAGTCAGACAGCGATTGACAGCAATAATTATTTATAGGGGTCAGGTTGAGTTGAGTTTATTTATTTATTTTAGGAAAAGTTAACAGCAAATCAAAATTAACTTACAAGAGATAAAGAATAATAAATTATGCCATTTATAAACTTTCCACATGAAATTAATTATTAAAGATATTAGTGTGATATTATATAGGGTTATTTGTAAAACATTAAAAACCTCGCAGGTCTATATATTCCTGCCTTGATTATGAGTCGAAAATATTCAAGCTATTATGACATAATATCAATAGTTATGAAGAAATGCGACATCAAAGTTTGCATTTTTTTTTCAATATTTCTGACTTATGTTGTGTAAAACGTTGGAATATCATTACAGATTTATTATGAAAATTGTGAGGTTACGTTTGCGATAGGTAGGTACTTCGGTAATCCGTTTGAAGCTCTGTCAGACTAGACCGAGTGGATTAGAAGGAACCGGAGAAATCAATCCCTTTTCTAAAGGCATTGCAGACATCGGACACCGCAAATAAGGTATTTGCAGATTCCAATGATGACCTTACTTTGAGAGAGATATGTGAAAATATACAAATATCATTATTTGAGTATGACGAACATCGAACACCAACATATACCTACGTATCGCTTATTACTCCCTTTATATTAACTCGTGGCGTCTGCTTGCTTGCTTGCTTGACGAAAAACTTTGGATCGATTTTTAAGATCTATCAAATTTTCGTTAAAAAAATAAATAATTATTGTATAATTTGGGATTTTTCAAATTTTTAATGTTTTTTTCAAACAAATCAGTAAGTTGTATGGAGATTCCGATGCATATGGTAGACACGAAACCGGAGAAAGGGAGTATTGTAAAAACTTGGCTTTTATGGGTTATTTTATATTTACTCCCTTTCTTTTAACTCGTAGCATCTGCTTGCTTGTTTGTCTGTCGAAAAAACTTTGGATCGATTTTAATCCCTTTTCCCGTAATCCAATCGAGCTGAAACTTTGCAGACAGACTCGTGGCGACGATAAAGATGATCTAACAAATTTTCGTTCAAAAAAATAATTATTGTATAATTTTGGATTTTTCGAAATTTTTTATTACTCGCTTTTGTAGAGCGCCCGACTCGAGTCCAACGCGTAGGTTCAGCGCCAAACCTGTTTCCACTAGTAAATGAGAAAGGGAGTATAATAAAAACTTGGTTTTTGTGGGTTAGTTTTTTTTATTCTCATCTGTTAATACGTGTTTCCATACATGTGATAATGGAGTTCAACAAACTTATCTCCGAAACAGTAAATAAAAATCGCTGAAACTGGAAGTCGCGTCACTGTGTGACGTCGTATTTTATGGCTGCGAGCGCCGAAGCGTTAAATTAATGAAATGATGTGTGAAGCCATCACATAATTGTGTTGTTTTACTTTTAACGGGTTAGCAAATTGACTTTCACCCCCGCGTCATTCGGGAAAGTCTATTAAATACACCAAAAGTTAAGTAGGTCAGTAGAAGCGTACACAGCGCGCGCAGGGTTGTGTTCTTTGCAGGGTTCGAAAAAACCCGATTTTTATACAAAAAATCAAAAAATCGGATTTTTTGATATATATCCGATATATCGTCGCTGTATATATAATTAAGCCTATGTGCCGTTTAATACATCCTCAGATGAATGAATCAATTTGTCAATTTTTCATATAAATAATAGAGATATACTAAAAAAAACATTGCCGTTCATCTGGCAAGTCTGCCTAGTAATTATTTAAAATATTTTTTATAAATCTAGTCTGTGCACTTATTTTTTAAAACAGTTTCATTCGTTTATCTCAGAATGTACTATAACGGCACATAGGCTAAATTATATATACGGCGACGATATATCAAAAATTGGATATATATCCAAACTTTTTTCTCCTTTTTTGCACACGTCGATTGATACAAACTCGAAATAATTAGTACATGAATTATTATTTATTAAATAAAGAAATTGCATACTGAAAAATGCTAATATATGCAATTATTATATATAAGTTATAAAAGTTGCTCTTTCTAATGTAGTGTTATGGGTGTTTGTTTCTTTGTGTGAAATAAAAAAAGGATTATAATATGAAACAAATTTAACTAAAATACAACCTTAACACTTTTTAAAATACAAGCGCCATCTAGTAGTGACCGCAGATATTAAAAAAAACTTGTAGCATTTTTAAAAATATAACTAGCGTCATTTATTAATGACCGCAGAAAGTTTTTTTGGATATATATCGAAAATGAATATCTAGCCATAAATATAGTGATATATATCATGATATATATCTGCGGATATATATCCTCGAACCCTGGTTCTTTGTGATTCAAGCCATCAACACTTACAACATGTCGATATATAAACTGTATCCAAGGGTTCGTATACATGTCAACCTTATTGTATAGGTCTTTTCAAATAAGCTTGCAATTGAGTTAGTGTGAACAACAACGAAACAGTGTGTAATACGCGCATTGTTTCGTTGTGTTAAGTTTACGGACACGAGAGGGGCGTATCCGTAAACTTAACGCTACGAAACAATGTTCGTATTACGCACTGTACCCACACTAACTCAATTGCAAGCTTATATGAAAAGACCTATACCATACTACACACAGGGAGGGAGTTGTATCCCTATTTCTCTCTTGTTCACATCATGGTCTTTTGGTACACATACTTCTGCTGCATGAACTTGAGTAATGTCCTGCTGAGTAAGACATGTACCTATCGTATTTGGTCTGTCAATATTTTATCAATTTTATTTTATTTTTTTAACAAATAGATGGTCAAAATTCATTTATTTATTAATTACTATTATTACGTTATTAACCCCGATATTGGTCCTAGAGTGACATTAGAGACTTATTATATTTTTGTTTTGATATATATCTTTCCTCTGTGCCCAAGAGACAGTTATGTGGTTTTGTATGCAGGATCGCCTGCGGTGTGGCGGGGTCGACTGCTTTAGTATAGTAAAATAATGCCGATCTGGCGAAGGTGTAGGGCCGATATGGTAGCTATAGCTGATAAAACGCCCTAGGTCTGTGGTGGGTGTCACTTCACAGTCCATACTTTGATATAAGGTAAGTCACATCTCTGGTCAGGGTATACATAATACTAATTAAACTTTACAAAATTATGAACAATCTTACCTCAGTGTCAAGTGTCCAAATGGGGGTAAATAGTGGAGGGTGCGAAAGAAATAGGCGATAGGGTGAAAGGGAACATATTCAAGATAGGACTGGAAGTTAGATTTTTTTGGTTATTTGTAATAGATTCATTATTACTTACGGCTTTCTTAATTTCTAGGGCTTCTAAATTATTTTGACGTCTATTTTTACTATCAACGTGAAGAATATTGACTCTTGTATTTTTATCAAAACTATGGTTATTCTCAATAATATTAAATTTTGTATCATTGAATATTAATATAAGACGGTAGATTGGTTGACGCGATTTTAAGGGCAGCCCTGACATCACGGGTATTATATTTCCCGGCAAGTTTGACGCCTATTTTCCCGTCAAAGCCACTCCTGCAAAGGTATATATATTTTCATCAGAGGAAAGCTGATGAAAATACTACCTTGTAGCTTTAGAATTGACTTACAAACTGTGTACATGTTGAGTAAAATAATATAACTAACAGTCTAGGCTTATTTTATATTTTTATTTAAAAAAAAAATTGCCGCCATTATTGAGATTAGAGTATAAATATTTTATAAACATTTTGAATATGATATAATTACACTACACTTTTTATGATAAATTAAAAATAAAAAATGACTTCACGATAAAATAAATTGTAAATATAATTCAGAACAAAATAAAGACTAGCGCAAATCAATAAATATAAGTGTATACAATTATTATTATTATAATAATATTAAATATAATATTAAATGTTATATTAATATTATTATATTAATATTTAATAATAATAATAATTATTATATTAAATATAATATTAAATATAAGTGTATAAATATATATATAAGCTTTTATACAACACTCAAGTCACTTTTTATGACGAATTAATAATAAATAAGGTCTGATGAAATAAATTATAAATAATATTCGGTACAAAATAAAGACAATTGCAAATCAATAAATACAATTTGGGAATGAGTCCTTGAATAGCAAGTTTTTACATAAATAATACATATTTTTAAAGATAAATTAATAATAAAGAATGTCTTAATGATAAAATTAAATGTAAATAATATAATCAGAACAATATAAATACTATAAAAATCAATAAACAAAATTTAGGATACCTGACTATTAAAAAAATTTCTAATTGACCTAAGATGAACTGACAGATTTGATGAACTGTCTTCGACTGACAAGAAGTATGATCGATCAAATATAATATCAGGTAAGTCAACTAATAGCCCTTTTAGGAAAGACGTTGAAATTGTTCGAAGGAGTGGAATATCGAATATAATACAGGGTGTCCCGTATCTCGACGTCAAGCTGAAATCGGGTGATAGGCCAAGTCATAATAGTTATCGGAAAAAAATTTAAAAAATCTAATTCATGTGTTTTAAAAATTATAAGCATTTAAAAAAATCAAAAAAATCTACACCCTGTGACGGTCTTTTCACTCCTGTTGCTACAAATCTTTATTTTTCTTAATTTTTTAAAATTATTATGTAATCCTGAATAATGCTTCTGTAAACTTTTGTCCAAAATTCAAAGCCAACTGCTCCAGCTTGGAAGAAAATGTCACTTTTTGATCAAACCAAGTATTCAAAATCAATACTTTGCCCAGTTTTAACTGTTTTTTTTATTTTTATAAATATTTTTCTGATAACTATTATAACTTGGCCTATCACCCGATTTCGGCTTGACGTCGAGATACGGGACACCCTGTGTATGAAAAAAACTGTTTAGAATATATATAAGTAGGTACAACTTTTAAAATTTTGATAGTGTGTGAACGTTACATTGTGTAAAAGTGATCACAGAAGCCAGCTCACACAGGTCGTAAGCCCTGGGCCACCCGTAAAGACTTCCATACACGCTCGCCATATAATTAGCTTAGTCTCCGTGAGACTTCAATAATTTATTTTAATTAGCAAAGAATTAGAGCAAGAACGAGACGGAAGTAAACGGAGAAAATAATGAAAAACGCAGAGGTGTCCACTTCAAGGAGCTGACAGCTAAGACGAAGGACATGGAAAGATGTAAAATATTAACACACGTGTATTGAATCAGGTGGTATATATACAAAATTATCGCTAGAACAAATTCAATAGACGTTTTGTAAACTGAGCAATGGCTAGTGTTGGTATCTCGTTTCTGGAGTCGCATTTCTTTGAAGAATTTTCTTCCTTTATCAAACATCAAGTAGGAACGCGTGTGGGAAGTCCAGGGGCGGGCGTCGAGCTTTGCGGTTAAAATAAACGGTTAAAAATAATTGTATAAATTATAAAAATAATTTTAGAATAAATGAAAATATACTTCGATTTCGCCACTTATATAGGGTGGCCCATCGGGTACGCCGGATTTAAATATTCCACTTTTTATTTTTATTATACTTGGTAACCATAATGTTTGACATTTATTATCTGCTGTCATTGAAGTTTATAATGGTTTGCTTTAGGAATAACAATATTTATTTGTTAAAAAAATTTACAAATTCGGCGAAAGTAATGCTGAGACCGTCCGAAAAGTCCTTTCCAAGCGATAGGGGTTCCGATACGATTACAATAAAGGAGATGAAGAAGTTTAAGTGTCTTATCACAGTATACTAAGAACAGTAATATGTCTTCATACAAACTGGCCGCTACCCATTAGAATGTGTGCGTGCGTGCTCGGTGCCGTGTACGCACGCACTGTGACGCACACATTGACGTAGAATATGGGGGCACAAGGCGGCGGCAGTAAGGGCCGTCCCTTCGGTGCCATTCGCGCTCGCAGCCGCCGCTTTAGAAAAAAAATGCGCTTCCTGAAAAAAATGCCTTTTTTTATGTTTGTGGTGCTTTACTAAAAAGGTGTGTTGATTATCACAAAGACTGTGAGTTTTCAAAACTCTACGTTGATGTTAATCAGCGTTCTAGCAATTAAGTGCAGAAACTAGGTATACTAATTACAGAAATTTTCGGGTTTCGTGTCTACCTTATGCGTCGGAATCTCAGACGCTACGAGTAAAGTGACAACCCTAGCGTCAACACAAGAGTAGGCTAATAACTCGCCGACAGGCCGGAGATAAACTACTGTTCTGGGTATAGGTACAGTGGTCTTACCCATTTCCTCAGAAATAAAGATTATTCATTTGAAATCACTTTCAATGTCCGCCCGTAACTACTTATCCAATATCTGATCTCATTCCGTTTTCAAAATAAGTATGATTTCAAAATTATTATTAAATAAAATAAAAACATTGACTTTATGCATTTTTAATAAAATACTCCAAATTACATTTCTTTTATAAATATTTAGGTTTTTTCTTTATATATTTCAGTTCAAGTTCAATGAAAATTAAATATAATAAGTGCATCCATTACTGTGTCGCATATGTCATAGGTTTTAATCATGTCATTTATCAAAATATATAATTCCCTATGCAACAATGTCCGCCACCAGACGGCACAAATTAATTATGATGAGGTGTATAAAATGAGGTACAAAACAGGTGTATTTCTCTATGTAACAATCTCTTTCACTTACGCTACCAGAAGGCTCAAATATAATGAGGTATAAGAAACAAAAAGATTAATTATTTATTTAATAATGTGGGTATATCATTAATGTTATCACTTTAGATAGCGCTCTTCTCACAGCATTAATTGGCCGCCGAAATATATGATAAAAGTACGTCAAGTTTGACGAGTTAAGGTACAGATACACATGCTTCTTTAGTGGCATGCTAATGAGCATGCCACTAATAAGCATGCCCTAACAACTGTACACACTTGCTCATTACTGGCATGCTTATTAGTGGCATGCTCATAAATAAGCATGCCCAAAGCTAACAATCCAACACACATGCTTATTAGTGGCATGCTCTTGTCATAGAATAGAGACGCTCTTGTTCAAAATGGAAACTTTGCAAACTGAAATAGAAAATTCAAGTGAACCAATAAATCAAAAAAGTTCCCGAGTTTCCATCCGCACATTTTTGATTTTAGTTTATATAATTTTTATTGTAAGATTTGAATCATTCATGCCTATTAATAAAGTTTCGTAAACATTATTTCTCACTATATTATTTTTACACAACGGTGACCGAGTATTCCACAGACATTCGTGATTCCTATAATAAGTCACGAAAAGTAATGTTTTATTATCTCCCCAACGCGCTATATTTGTTTCATCTGTCGCGGACTGAGAAGATCGCATTGATAATACTAGCCGCGAAGCCCGCGAATGACATAAGCATGCTCATAAATAAGCAAGTCTGTTCACACATGCTCCAAAGATACCCCTTCTCTATGGTGAATGACAGTGGCATGCTTATAAATCAACCGGCGGTTGATTTTTGAGCATGCCACTAGGTGGCATGCTCATTTCTAGCAATGTGCGTACACACATGCCACTAATAAGCATGCCACTGTCAAAGTCGATACTGCGCATGCTCACGTGCCACTAAAGAAGCATGTGTATCAGACGCCTTATAGCTAGTAGGTATTATTTATAACTCCGCCACCGGAGCTAGATGAACGCCTCTAATCGAATGCTGGTGCCGGTTCCAAGCCCGCATTAAGGAGGAGGGCTTCCTTTCCTAAATCCTATCATTCCCATAGACTTTCCCTGTGCCAAGATTGCGGAAACCAGCCTCTTTGGTGGCACTCCACCTTTTCTTTCCCATAATCCCTACCCTCCATGGCATTGTGCCATCGGACCCATCTGCGGCCGGTGAGTCTGATTGAGTGGAACATCTTTCTCACTCTAAACTAAGTCATACGCACAGCTTCACCTTTTACAACTAAATTAGAAAGGCGAGGGGATCCTCGATCATGAGCAGCAACAACAAGTACCTATTTATTATTTATATTTTTATAGAAAGTTTCCAAAATAATTGGTCCTCAAAACTGTGGTCCACGCCACTGCGATGAAACAAACACAGATGATGAAGCGATGTCACGATATATGAAACGTGAGATCAACACCTCGTTAATCTCCTCTCCCTTCTACACAGTCGTGAGAGAAAATTATATTTTAATTAAGAGCGTCCTATTTTCACATTTTTTTACTATATTATATATTTTTATAAAAAAATGACACTGATTTATGATAGTACAATTTTTTGTGTTAACATTTTAACTCGCCCACCCAGACCATATCTCCAATAATAATAATTACGAATGTCCATAAATAACGTTCTTAGGTTTTCACGGACACTCAGAATTTTCTGGTTTGTGTCTTCTGGGGTTAACCACAACACCAACACTCACAATAACATATCAGCCCTGATGATGGACCCTGCAATGGGATCCGAAACGTCGGCCAGAAAGGTCGTAATAATACCACAGAAGATAATACCAAACCAGAAAAGTCCGTCCGTAACTTCCTATCCAAAGGCTGATCTCATTTCGTTTTCATAATTAGTATGATTTCAAAATTGTTATTAAATAAAATGTAAACATTTACACGATGCTTTTTAATAAAATACTACTATAATACGGAACGTGCTTTCAGCTATGCGGGCCCAGCTATGTGGAATCAGCTGCCTCCAGTGCTGGGATCTATGGAGAACCAGGAACTCTTCAAGAAGAGCCTAAAAACTCATTTTTTCGTGATGTCGCACCTGTAAAGCGCCCTTGAAGCGTCTCTTATGCAAAAACGGCGCTATATAAATTAACATAAACATAAACATAATAATTAGATTTTTTTTAAATATTTCAGTTTAATGAAAATTAAAACTAATAAGTGCATCAAAAATATTCTCAGATTAATACGGCCGTTCAGAATCTTCTTCGTGTAGTCTTCTGGGATATTTTGCCATGTTCTCGTATATCCGACCTCTCTGACCAACTTTTCGTATCTCAGTGTAGGGTTCGTCATCAGGGTCCATAACACATCAGTTTGGTATTGCAATTTGGTATTTTGAAATTGATTTGAATTCTCTGTGTAACTTGTAGTGGTTTCATTACGTTGTCGTATGCTCCTCCCCACTTAATAATGCCATACTGGATTACTGAGTGGACAGATGCGAAACACCTACACCCTTTTTAAGTTATTCATAATTTGTTAATTCTTTCCCGTATATGCAATGGATTCAGCACACTCACTTTCGCTGATCTGAATGTTACAATATCGATATGGTTTCGGATTTTTGATTTTGTACTATTTCAATTTACCACCCAAAATTGTGTCACATATGACGCGGTTAAAAAAAATAAACAAATCAATCAAATCCAGAAATTAACACTCGCTAAACTTTGTCGAGAAGTTCAGAAATATATTGTTTTGAGGGTAGTTAAAGGGTGTAATATTCCGGCACTATAGGGAAGGTATACGAACCTGCAGGTAGGTACCTAGATTCCAATAGCTCGCATGTTGGCTTTGAAATTAGGTATAAAAATGGGTAGACCTTTATCTTATATAGGGCGGTGGAAATCTGGGTCAATTCGGAAAAATCAATGGACTTCAAGGCCTGAAAACTGCGTAATGCGAGAAGGGGTTGATTAAAAAAAAGTTGAAAATTCGATACGGATTTATGCGTGCATAACGTAATTGCGAAGAGCTCGCTTTCTAGAGGGAATCACTGAAAAAAAATAGGGCCTGAGTTCAGAGTCAATACTTAGACGATTTTAAAGGTTAACACGTACGTCTTAAAAGTGTAATTAAAAATAGCACTTTTAACGCGTACCTTCTTAATCTTTAAATCATCGAAGTATTTATTGACTCTAAATTCGGGCCTAGGAATCTAATGAAATAAGGGAAAAAGAGTTAACTACTCATTTAGCTAAGCCATAAAAATACTGCTAAATCTGAGATTTTTCGTCTTGACACTTTCATTACTTTGTCGGTTATGGATCTCTATGATCTGGGTCTGTTAGTTTAAAATAAATTATCGTATCTACATATCTGTGTTGCAGTTTTTCATTCGACGTTGTGTTGTTATTATTAAAATGATTTTTTTCGTATTTGTATATTTTTTTATTTCTAAAAAAGGTACCAATACGTTTTTACATCTAGTATCAACTTTAATATAAATTAACGTAGTATCTATATAATAATAGAAATAGAAACAAATTTTCACATCTGGCACCAAATAAACTAAAGACTAAATAAACAAAAAGACTTTTTAAAAAACATGAAACAATATAACATGATCATACATTAAACATACTTTTCACATATTTTGCACTTAAACTACGAAAAGTATTAAGACTACTTATTTCTTTCATATTGCTGGCAGTTTATTTAACAATTTGAAACATTTATAGTACAAATTATTTCGTGTTCCTGACAGTTTTGTTTGTGGAAGCCTAAAAACCCCCACCAACATTAGGTACACCCACCCAATCCCTATAAATTCTGTCTTGAATTATTTTTAATTTAGTTGTAAACGTGTTGTTATTGACAATGGGAGAAATCCCGAAAACGTTCTAACAATTCAAAATAAATATAGTGGAATAAAACAGTGTTGTTTACCCTCATTTTTAAAAATATTAATAGTGTAGAAATTAATTGGGAACTTTACCTGTTTATACATATATTAGTATAGATAATGGAACTAATCGGTTAATTATTTGATATGTTAAGACTAAGACATTTTGTATTATTTGTTGCCTAATTGGTATTAGGTAGAGTCCATTCACTTTAGATAAGCCACTTGCATTAGTGTGAGTAACAGTCCGTTTACAAAATCTAGTAACATTATTTTTTTGAGTAAATGACAACGCAAAAAATAAATATAAATATTATTGAAGTTGGTTTAAAAAAAGAATACAATTTCAAAATTTACGTGTTAAACTCACACTAATGCAAGTGACTCATCTAAAGTGAATGGACTCTACCTTCAGTTGTTTTACCATATCGCTAATTCATATTTATCTTAAGATCGTTCTCATGGTTCTGTTTTGAATTTTTCGAATATTTTCTTTCTCAGTTTCCTTCCTCCTCAAGAAGCTCCCAAAATGTCCAGCGAGACTGTTAATATATTAAAAACCGTTTTAAATTATTACACAAAACAATAATAACTTGATTCCTAATTGTATTTGCTGGATGTATCGAGGTGTTCAGCTGATGAAATATGTGAATTTAGCTGACACGCGGCGCGAATTCGGCTGATATGGCTGACGCGATGGGAAACTTGACCGTTTCGATTTGCGAATTTGGCTGATGCAACGTGAGAATTTAGATGAAGTAGTGATGATTTTCACTGGAATGATAGCATCAAAAATAAATAAATTCTCATCTAAAACTTGCACGAATTAGTCGGCGAAAGAACTTATGTGTATAAAAATATTGGGATATTTTATTATGTCTTCTGTCTCGTAAAAATTATATGCTTGAAAAATAATTACCGCATTAACATAACGAACAGAGGAACATGATTATCAAAAAGGTTTTGTATATGTATCTGTTTTGTATATATATCATTTTGTATATGTAACAAAAATGTATCTGTATTACTTTTTCTGTTTAAGAAAGACAATCGAATTAGTATGTAGGTACAAGCCGCGTTTACGACGACGTTGTTTCGTTGTGTTGGTGTTTACGAGTATAAACATCAACACAATGAAATAATGTGCCTCATATGCATGACTTACTTATACTAATTCGATTTTCTTTATTAAATAGAAAGAGGTCTACCAAATATTGTACATATTCTTATTTGTTCTTATTATCTCCATTTAGTTTTCTCTATGATTTAAAACATGCTCAAATTCTTTAATAATAATCTTTAAAAAGAAAAAATAAAAGATTTCTAACAATGAATAAATCTTTAATTCACGTATAACATAAATGGAAAATGCTTCAAGGTGGCTCCTATCCCTAAAAAGCAAAAGGCAAACTAAAAACTTACTTAGATGGTTTTAACAGAATATTTTATCACCAGAGATGTGCAAAATAGTTTGTTAAAAGTATTTAAATTCAAAATATAAATACATGGTTATTTTTCTATTTTAAATAGTTTTAAACAGTTCAGTTACCCTCACACCTCGTTCTCGCTTATCATGATTTTACATTTCATTTCTACAGCTAATTTTATTCTCTTATGGCTGTCTTCTTGTGGCTTTTTCTCCGGGTTTATTTTTGCAAGGGTTATTTAAAATCGCTCAAAAAAAAATACAAATAATGACTGAACACAAGTTTATAAAAAAATAAATACAGACTGATGCACTGACGCGGAAGTCTCGGCTCGCAAGTGCGTCATTTGTTATGCGACTTTCCCTTTCTGCGTCACTCGTTATGCGAAATGTCAATGTCATGTGAGAAATTTTTTCGCAAATTTTTTTGCTTGTTACGTGAATTACTCGTTATGAGAGGTTCCACTGAATATATATTTCAAATAATTTACAACTCTGGTCATAACGACACCACCACATCAAGGAATGAATGTATTGACGATGAGATAAAAAAAACATTATTTCTGTAGATTTAATTTCATCGAAACTCCAAATTGTACAATCTGGAAATTATAGTGGAAAAAACTTAGTAGTCGCAAATTTAAAAGTGTTTAAATGAATATACCAATTTATTCTGGATTTCAAAGCACATATTTACATACGAGTATGCAAAAATTTACCATTATGAATGTAGTTTGAAGTACGGGATATCTCCACCATTTCTTTTTTGCTTGCCCGTCCTGTACTCTATTACATTTTAGACTTTATTACGGAACAATACCAAATATTATCTAGCAGAATCTAAAAATATATTCTGTCTGCATTATAAAAGTTATCACCGGCAGCTAACTGCTTTAGATAGGAAGGTAATCGATGTGTGTGAAGCTTAAGCAGGAAGGAGAAAGATATTGGAATGTAGAGGTAGAATGCAGATAGTGGGTTTGGGAGCTGTATGAAATATAAAGTAATCTTCCGGTATAATTGAGTGTCCTGATTCCAAAAATGTCATAAAATAATACCGCACTCTTATATTAAACGAGTAATTCCATTTTAAAAATCGTTAGTAAGTATGACAAGTGAGGCCTTTTCCTTTGAAATATTGCACGTATCTATGGAAATCTATGGAAATCAATGAATAATTGTCTATAATGTCTATGGTTCGCGTATCTGACATAGCGATGCGCGATTATGAGTTATTTTCATAATCGAATGATTAGTAATCGAATGATTTTCATAATCGAATGATTAGTAATCGAATTACGAGTTATCGATTATTTTTGCGCCCAAAAAAAATATGACGGTATACTTAAAAAATGATGTATACTTTATACTATGTCTGCAAAGGTAATAACTTATAATATTCGTAAGTCTTTAAAAAAATAAATTTTTCAAAGGTTGTATGAAAACCGGGGTATGTTGTTTCATTAATTAATATAAACCGGAGCATTCCTAGAAAGAAGATTGAGTATTTTTTGTTTCTATAAATATCAATAATCAAATCGGAATATTGGAATGCTTCTAGTAGACCATAAATAAAAAAAATACGAATGTACTGTGTCTGCAACGTTAATAAACTACAATATTTATAGCACGCTTATGGATATTTAGTTTGAAACAAAAGTTTCTGTGAGATTTTGCGTAACCTTGAGGTCAAACTCAGTTTAACCCAGGATTTACACTTATTTTGTTCAAACTTGAAACATCCAGGCCTTAGGGCCAGTTGTTTCAAGTTGGATTAAAGTAAGCGTTCTTTTAAAGCATAGATTTTTACGTTCTCCACCAATCAGACGATCCGTTTTCGGAAAAATCTATGCTTTAATCGACCGCTTACTTTGATCGAACTTGAAACAACCGGGCCTTAGGGAGGCTTCGGTTTAAAATAATTTATGCAAACAACATACCCCAGTTTTTGTACAACCTTTGAAAAATATTTTTCTAATCACTTTTCAAAAGTCTATAATTTTGCACATGGCAACACGTCATTTAAACGTCATTTTAAATGTTTGACAGTGATTTTTAAATTGTTTGTTGATAATGATACAAAGTAAGTATTCATGAATTTAACGATATTCAACAGTTTATGCTGTTAATTAAATGGTAATAAACACTGATAACAATGTTTTTTCAGAGAAAGCAAGCAAATTTTTCGACAGATGACGTTCATATCGTCAGATCTTACTTCTGCACTACGCAACGAATATAATGCATACTGTCTGACAGATTTTCGAAATAGGTTCGAGATTATGAAGAAATGCGCCAGGAAGGTTAGATTATTGATAAAATTACGTGTTTTCCTACATATTTAGTCTTTGCGATTACAAAATGTTTTTTAATTTGATCTATATTGTTTTTCTTCTAGTTTCTCTGTTTATAACCTTTTCTTTGTTTGCAGGTAATAAAAGCCAAAACGACTCCAAGTGATATGCAGAGAAAAAATTATAGCAGTTCAGTTAGAGATTTTCAAAACACTACTGAAGAATCGGCAGGAAATTCACGAAGTTGTTTTGGAAAGGCATAAAGCCAAAAGAGATATGGCTTCATTTAATTATAATTGAAAGTTGTATTTTTTTTATTAAAATTTTCATTTTCCTGTTAATAGTTATATAAAATACAATACAAGAGTTTGATACACCGAATATATTGTTTTATTATTTTAATTCCGCAGACGCCCTCTGTTTCTGCTGCCTTCGACAAACAATTTTCCTTACCTTTCCTTGCTCCTCAGTTCCACATGGCCAAACCATG
>JADDOH010009564.1:0-11054 GCA_016648135.1 Agrypnia vestita | reverse complement strand
AGTAGTCAGTTGAATACTTCACCTGGAGATGAGAGGTTCTATTACTCTCAAAACTTAAGTAGGTACCTAGTGAAATATAAAATTATAATTAAACTTACTTAGATGTAATATAGTTTATATTTTTCACCAATTTAATAATAATTAATATTTTCTTTTTATTTCTTCTTTGCTCTCCTTTAGTTATCGGTTCATGTAGACCAAGATAATTTATTTACCAAGGTAAAAATTCCATGCATCGAGCTTTTCTGGAAATACTCAATTTCTGCGAATCAATTGAGGACAAATTGAGTTTCCCATATTTTTGATTACGCTTTCACTAATTCCAGTAATATTTTCGTTTGAACTAACATTATAATTATTTACTGGTGTCTTTGCAACAAGGACCTTACAATACGCCTCGATTTTACTGACGAGGTTACGAAGTGATATGCCTGCTCATATTAAGATCGAGTTTACTATAAGCAGAACTCGAAATTTCGTATGAGGTCTGCAAGATTGATATGCGTCCTTCCATTTTATATATTATTCTTGGTTAACCCGCTCCAACAAGCTATGGAGTAGTATGAACCGCGTCCCAAGTAGTCTAAGATGATCAATAAAGAAGTATGTGAGTTTCACAAAACATTTGAGTGTGTCTTGAATACTTGCATAATCTACATTTTCCATTTGGCATCTCAGAATATGACGTTAGATTGTGATGGAATGAAGCCTTTGCTAATTTAAGGGATTGCAGTGTAATAAATATTTTTGGAGTATAAAAACCATAAATACCGAAACCTTTTATAAAAATCGCTTTTGAATTGTTTACATACGATTTGTATACAAAAATTTTTGGGGCTTCGACAGGCCGATAAAAATAAGGAAAAATAAATAAAAGTACATAATGTCATGCATATTCATCTAAATGTCAGCATATTCACATAACAGAAAACATAATTTTTACATGTGTATGTGTGGGGTATAAAAGCAACGGCAGCATTATCTAAAAAAATAAAAAATGTTTTTAATGCAGTCACCGAGGATTCCTAATTTAAAATGTACTGAATTCTAGTATGGACCTACTTCTAAAATCATGTTTCCTATAAATTTATAAGCTATGTTTTCTATAAAATCTCGAATTTACATTATAATATACATTATAAATAAGTAATCCTTGATGACTGCATTATTATTTTTTTTTGATATTGCTCATTGCTTTTATACCCCACGTATAATGAAATCAGGAAAAGGACTAATTTCAATTATAAGTTTCTTTTCACTACGCGTTTAACGAGAAAATTGTGGTCATTCAAAATATTTATAATATCGTGAATAAACGTCTTCATATTGCATATTTACAAAGTATTCAAAAACTTCTCTAGAAATTACCGACACCTTTCATGTTGAATTTCTAGATGATGAATGTCAAATTAAACAATTTTAGGCTAGACAGTTCAAAATTCGTGCGTTATTATATTCCCATGATCAAAATACCGACATGCAAAATAAGTAATATGTATATTCAGAATATTTTTGAGTTTGTTCAAATCTTTCAGAACAGTGCTGGATATATGTCACAGAGACATTATTAATCAATTAATGTATATCATAGATATCACAGAGACGAAACTGTATTTATTATGGGAAAGTAGGTATAGAAGTCATTTGGGTGTACATAGGACTTATGACCTATCTTTATGGTTGGCTTAAGTGATCACTTTACACAATGTAACATTCGCCATTTCCACCCATGATAGAATATACCATGCTTATTCATTTTTTGGAAGTTGTATATATGTTCAAATTGCGTGGAAAGCTTTCACATATGAGTTGTAAGCGCCTTTCCATGCGGCCTGTACAAAGCCATTTTCATTCCCCTAAATCCCCACAGATGTCGCTAATCATAAAATCTACAATTAATTTTACGGAATTAAACTTAAGCCAACCATAAAGATAGGTCATAAGTCCTATGTACACCCAAATGACTTCTATACCTACTTTCCCATAATAAATACAGTTTCGTCTCTGTGATATCTATAATATACATTAATTAATATGTATATTTTTTGTCTAAAGGCTTTATTTATTATTTATTTATATATTTTTTGTCGGCCAAATATGACTACAGAAAAATATCATTAAATTTTTTTCTTTACAGGAGATGAGATTGTTTACATTTTGAAATATAATAATTATAAAAATATAGTTTTAATAATTATACATCTATGATGTGTGTATATAATATAGTTAAAATTGTTTTTAAAACATTGAAAATGTTATATTATATTGACAAGAAAGTAATTTTTTGTTTGTTTATTATTTAATTCATTATATATGTATTACCATTTCCGTTATGTGGTAATCATTTTACACTTTTTAGAATGTAGACGCTAATTTAAAAAAATATATATTAGATTCAAAATGCACACTTCAAATCACTAAAGAAACTAATTTAAACAAAAAAAAACATATAAAAATAAAATTATATTAGTAATAATTTTGTAGAAAAAATCTAATGGGTTGAACGTTTTCTACGCTTCAGATAATACTTTTTAATTCATGCTTTATCGAAATTCATAAAACACAGAACCCACATAGAAAAAAGAAAAACCTACTGTTTTTAATACATTTAGACGTTTTGTTTTACATATCGACATTAAATAAACATAAAAAAACACCGCTACAATGAGCCCTATGCAAAAAAAAAATGCATTAGATATCGACGTATTAGGTTTTTGTAGGTTCAAATTTTTAGAAGATAGTTTCTCGGTTCCATGTTTTTTGGGTTGGACGTTTTCAGCAGATTATTATTAGCTTTCTAAATAGAACCATTCTATAAACAAAACAAGCCTATAACATAAATGCATTCGTGAATATGAAAAGTTCAGATGAAAAAATTCATAAAGTCTATCAGTCTGTTTCGAGTCTCGCACCGGAGAAAGCATAATCTTTTTAGTTTATTTTATTCCACTGACGATAATTATCGTCGAGTAATCGAAAACGAAATCGAAACGTATCATTGTCAGATGAATTATTTTAATGTACGGATTAATTTTTTAACTAGACGAATGATTCAGTAAGAGCAAAAAGCCACCGCTAATGCTAGGTTGTGCCGGGAATCGGGTCCGAAAAACATCGACGTCGCCAAAACTTTCATTCCAATACGAAACATTCCCCGACTGTACGCGTGGGCGGCTCCTTGCTACCCTGGGGGGCAATTCTTCAATCTTATCGGATAGTATTACAGTGTACCGATTATCTCCTAGTAGTTTACTGTTGTATTTTTTAGAATATAATACGAAAATTTGATCATAATGTTCATCAATTAAAACTGGGATTCATTTTTAAGGTTTATTATATTAGTTATACCTTGCAACACTAAATATCAGTGAGCAGCAGGGCAACACTGCTCCGAGTCACATTCTATGTTTTTTTATATATTTTGTATATTCTTTTTTTTTCTCTTGTAACATCCTATACCGTGTTATTTGTATTCTAAAATAAATGGGATAGTAATTCATTATGCACCTTTCAGTTAGCAAATATATTTATTGATTTGGTATTAACTTTGTGGAATGACATGATTGATTAATATATAAACAAAAAACTTGTATAAGACCACTTTTGAGTTTAAGTTATATATATTATTTTATTTATACATAAAGCAAATATATTAATATTCATGTCTATAAAAATAAAATACGTTGTATGCAATTACTATGTATTGAATAATTTATGTACATTTTTCGGGGCCAATGTCAACTCAGGATATAACGTACCTATACTAAAAATTTAAATTGGAAGTAAAGACATTAACAAAACCAACAAATAATTATATGATTTAAATTAGAAACTTATGTGAAAACTAATTTAACTGGATATTTATTTGCTATTAAATTTCTAATTTATCTATCTGTTATCCGACCAGAATATTGTTTTGCGTGTTAACATTTTTCAAGAATTTTAATTTTCAGGCTACTGTAAAGATAATAATTAGGAAGAATGACATATACATATTGTATAAAGAATGTTTCTTTAAAAACTCCTATCAAAATATAGACTACTCATTATCAATGGCGACATCTGTACTGGTTTACTGAATGACGAAGTTTTCGACTGCAGGTGGCGTTAGTATAAATACAACTCACATACGAAACAAAGTTGCAAGTTAAAAGTTAGGTGTCTCGTAGATAGAAGAAAAAACTTTACGGGTGCATTCGTGCGTTGATAACGAGTCGAAAATGTACAAGCAACCATGGCCTAAATATCCATAGTTATGGAGATGAATTGTGACCGAAAATCAAAATAAAAATCAAAAATAAAGAAAGAAAAAAATTATTCTTATTTTAAAAACCTTGAGACGCTTACCTCTTTAAACAAATATGAATATTTTATTAATGAAACGAACAAATAAAACTGCATCATAACATTTTAAAAATGAAACGAATTTCTAAATCGCCATTTGCCGTTGACAATAACGACGGCTGTTTCATTTACATAATATCAAATTGATAAAATTCAATATTTATTTTTTCAGGAAATGAATATTTTCATTACGTCGCTGTTACGTAAAAAGTAACGCATTCAATAAATTTTCTACAAGTCATTTTCTATAGAGAATTTGTAATCCGTTATTAAAATTAATGATATGCCATCAATTTCAGATCGAATTGAGTCGTTGAAAACTTTCGACCGATTTTCTCTTAGGCTACTAAATGGATCTTTATAATGTGATTTGCTTGCCCATAAGTGAAGTAGGTGATTAATCAAAATCACTATAATTTTATACAGCGTGATTCAAACTGTTATGGTATGTGATTATTTTAATAATAGAAATAAACAGTGTTGAAATAAATATTGTAACAATTATTTCAAGACGCGATTTTTCTATGTATGGTGTTTTCTAAATGTGGATATGAAAACCGTTTCATAGCCTCATTAAAGCACTGTTATGAACAAACATGTAAAATAATATTTGGATTAAATAAGTTGATGTCTTTTTTCTAATGTTTAAAGCGTTAACTTTGTGATTGGGCGTAATTATTAATTTTAATTAATTAAGAATTTTGTATTAACCACATGGGGTAACTTTATATATACCGGTTTCGATACCACTGTATCTTCGTTAGGACGGACGCGTACTAAGTATCCATTATTTTTTTTTGACAGAATTTTGTCCAAAAAACAAAGAATTTTTATACACGATCAATATTTGTATCCTACGTCACCAAATACTATTAATGAGAAATGGAGGAGAATTTAATAAATTTTTTAGATAAAGTGACTAAGTAAAGGCGCGTTTTATAATAACAATAGCTTAGGCAAAATTATAATAAAATCTAAAGACAAAGTGGACCCGTTTAATCAATTCGGTATTTATCAACCTAATTGTAATAGGCCATGATTAACCAGAATATCATTGGTATAAAATCGAGAGAAGAAGTCGGTTAATTTTCGACACATTGGCACTTATATTAATTAACACAATCTTGACATTGGAATCCAAACACTTATATCTTATGCGATAATTTCATTTATTTTCTCTCTCACCTCACATTTCAGTGTGATTGTTGGTAAAGCAGTGGGTCAAATATTAATTAGAATTTTTTTTAAAACAAATTAATTACTCAATTAGAAAGACATACAGAAAAATCTAATTCACGAATAACATAGAGGGTTGCTATAGCTTAGTGGTCAGAGCACCGGCCCCGGAAAGGAGGTGACCTGGGTTCGAATCACAGTAGTAACCTAATATTTTTCGTGAATTAGATTTTTCTGTACGTCTTTCTAATTGATTAATTAATTTGGTTTTAAAAAAATTTCGCAGAACTTTGTTCTGAAAAATTACAACTTCACAAATATGAATGTGTTCTTGAATATATATTAATTACAATATTTTCGGTTGACAGGCAAGTAAACCTAAATACAAAAGTATATAGGCAAGTAAAAGTCTAAAAAAAGCTGTTTTTTGCGGATGTATCATTTGTCACTGATGTTAAAATCGTAAGCATTTGACATCAGTTAAACGAGAACTAGTCGTTTCTCGCAATGACGTGCAAGTATTCAATCTGTTATACATTGTGTGTGCTCCAATACTAGATTGACAGCTTTTACTCTCGGAATATTGCCGCGCATACTTCTCGCGCATCTCAAATGCACCTGTCACTTTCCCACTGTCGAAATGGATTCATTCGACTGTCGATACAAATTTATGAAAGTAACCAATTGGAATTGCGAATATTTGTTTTTATTATTTTATTTTAAAGTTACGATAGGTGTTGCCGCTGCGCTAAATGACGCCTGTCCTTTTGTCGACGTATAACAGGGATCTGTAATCTGCGGATATCTCTTTAGTTGTCAGTTATTGCGGCTGGTTCGTTTCGCGCATCGTCAGGTTCATAGTTTTGCATTTCGTTGTACTTTGGCGGTTGTTCCGTGAGAAATAATACACTATTTATTAATGTATGTTAAAGGAGAACAACTTCTAACGCGCGTGCATAAGAAGTTATTCTCTTTTAACATACAAAAATAATAACATACCGCACCTATGCACCCAAAATATTAACGTATCGTTTATCAATAGGTCGTAAATATACCTGAAAGATACATCTTTATGTGCCATTAAAAACGATATATGATACATCTGATATTTTATACGAACCATATGGATGTGTTGAGATTCGATTTTCGACGATTCGGGGGGCGAGGATGTACTTTTTATTTATTGCGCGGTCGCAGATTGTATGTACTGCGTGGAGGTGTGCTGCTTCCCTTTACGCTGGGGATCGTTAGTGTGCTATTGATGCAATATGAAAAGATGATGTATTCAGGCTTTTTTTTTAACTGTCGTCTCTATTGAAGCTTGGGTGTTTGTATACTTAAATGGATTCTCTTACCAATCTAGGTAAATACGGTTCGGCTCTGTTGACAGGAGATTTTTTAACAGATTCGTACCAGATAAACCAAACATAGCATAAAATTCAACATACAGTAAGTGTTGGTAAGCATTTTCCAACACTTACTGCATACCTAACTTGGCACACTATACCTATAGGTCTTTTCATTTAAGAAATACAATCGAATTAGTATGTGAAAGCCATGCGTACGACGCACTTTGTTTCGTTGTGTTTATCAAGAAACACCAACACAACGAAACAATGTGCCTCGTACGCACGGCTTACACGTACTTATTCGATTGTCTTTCTTAAATGAAAATAAGCAGGATTATTGCTGTGATAGGTATCGAATCTTCGTCAATGTTCTGGTACTTGCACGGTGCTGTCTTCTAGTAAAGAACCAATATATTTTTTAAATTAATCAAATATTTCACCGCCACCCAAAAAAAAGATATTCGAGTTGTACGCTATAAATCGTAGATGATTTTAGTTTTTTTTCTAAATTACTGAGCAGTACTGCAAAGCGTTCACAAAATAGATTAATTGCGTATTCGATAATTATCTGGAGGTGCATTTAAACTGTCTGTATAACTCAGCTGTATTTAGATTGGTTATGCAAATAATAATGAAAGTAATGGTTGACAGGCAAACTACGGTTCTTAATCAAGAGTTAGAGATAACACTTTCGCTGCTCCTCTCCAATCATCTCGTTAACATCGTCCAATCCACATTCGATGGCTAGTTGTCAATTATTTGTTATGACTAAGGCCCGGTTGTTTCAAGTTCGATCAAAGTAAGCGGTCGATAAAAGCATAGATTTTTACGAAAACGGATCGTCTGATTGGTGGAGAACGTAAAATTTCAGTTTAAACTCTACGCTTACTTTGATCGAATTTGAAACAACCGGGCCTAAGCGTGTTCATCAATTCATTTTGGAGTGGTAGTCCTTATTAGGCGAATGGCACGAAATTAGACATTGAAGTATTCTATACAAAGTGTTAAAATGTTGAGGAGATTGTCGACTTGAAACAAACGCGTCACAGAGAATTACCTTTTTGGGACAGCATGTAACTCCGCCATTTTGATATTTTAAAAATAATATTTTTCAATGCCTCAAGGCGGTGAAACCCCTTGATACATGGCTAGTAGCATAAAAACTGTACAAGTGGACTCCCGTTTTGATAGTGAGTTGAAAATGTTCGAGCAACCATGACCTAATAAAAATAGTTATGGAGATTGCAATATCAAAGTTGTATTTTTCTTCAATATTTCTGACTTAATTTTTGCAAAAAGGTGAATTATCATTACAGTAACTTATATCGATTATGAAAAATTCATTCGCTTTAATGTAAGTCGAATAAAATGATAAAAACCTTGCAAAAATTTAAAATGGAATTTTTAAGGGGGATTTATCATTTTATTTGAGTTGTATTGAAACGAATGAATTTTAATTAACCGTATAAAAACTATAATTGTGGTTCAACTTTTTACAAAAAATGAGTCAGAAATATTGAAAAAAAATGCAAACTTTAATATTGCATGGGTGTACCAGAGCTAGCAGCAGAAAGTTGGCCGGTAGATTCTACCTATGTTGTGAGTCTAAAATGTACAAGCAACCATGACCATCAATAGTAGACATGATGTCAATAGTTATGGAGATATGCAGTATCAAAGTTTGCATTTTTTTTCAATATTTGTGACTTGCGAAAAGTTGAACTATCATTACAGTAACTTATATCGATTACGAAAAATTCATTTTCTACAATATAACTAAAATAAAATGATAAAACCTTGTAATAAAAAACTTTTTTCAATTATTGCTAGGTTTTTATCATTTTATTCGACTTGTATTAAAGGGAATGAACTTTTTATAATCGACATAAGTTAATGTAATGATAGTTCAACTTTTTGCTAAAAATAAGTCAGAAATATTGAAAAAAAAATGCAAACTTTGATAGTGTATATCTCCATAACTATTGATATTAGGTCATGGTTGCTTGAACATTTTAGACTCATAACATAGGCAGGAATCTACCAGCCAAGTTTTTTCTGCTAGCTCTGGTACACCCTGTATATACCACAACAATGTATTGATATGGTCATGGTTGCTTGAATATTTTCGACTCATTATCAAGGCAGGAATCCACCTTCGAAGTTTTACTACTAGCTATGAGACATGCTGTATAGAAACATGTTTGTACCATGGAATATTTGGTTTTCTGTTTTATTTTAACACGGTAAATAACATTCTATTGAAGTGGCAAGTGCGAGAGATGAAATGGTGTTTACAAGCCGCTCTCGTGACGCGGCCTTGCTGCATTGTCGCAGATGGCCGCAGCTTCCTGGCCCCCGTCACCGCGGCCGGAATGTGCATTAGAAACTGCAACATTCTCCCGACTGCATAATAACTGCATTATCGGACCAGCCGACCTTACGCGGCTGGTAGCGGCTGTCAGGACCGGCGAGCGACTACCCACACACGTGTGTGGTGATCAAGCATGATTACTTCGTCTAACAGACGGGTGCAAGACTAAGAAATGATACGAGTCAAACATATATATGTGGGGTATAAAAGCGAAGGCAGCGGTGTCTGAAAAATTGAAAAAAAGTTTTAATTTATGTCACCGAGGATTGCTAATTTAAAACGTACTGAATTCTAGATTTTATGTATATATTCCTTCCATAAAAATGTTTCCTTTAAATTTATAGACTATGTTTTCTGTAAAATCTCGAATTCAGCACATTATTTATTGTAATATACTATAAATTAAGCGTTGTTTTGTTTACAGAGTGGAAGTTCATGATTGACACAATGATTTATACACAACGTTTCATTCCACTAATTTGAGTTATATAAGCCTAAGCGCTTTCGATGGACACAACCATCATCTTCAGAGGCAATATTAGAACTTAGAAATTATTAATATTAGGTCCTTACATATGAAATCGGCGTTTAGTACGGGAGGAACATAAAGCCGATTTTTTTTAATTATAATATATTTATTTAATCAAAGTATGTACCATTGCTATCTATGCACTTTTGCCATCTCATAGGTCCCTTTACTAAAAAAACCATTCGGACGGGAATCAATAAAATCTTTGAAGGCGGTTTGGACTGCCCCATCGGAGTTGAATTTTTTCCTTTGCAAGAAGTTATCCAAATTTCGAAAAAAATGGTAATCTGTTGGGGCAAGGTCCGGAGAGTACGGTGGATGTCTTAGACATTCCAATTGAAGCTTCTCTAATTTGGTAGCCGTCTGTTGTGCAGTGTGTGGTCTAACGTTATCATGAAGCAGCAGTGGCCTAGAGTGATTAACCAGCCTCGGTTGTTTAGCAGCTAGCTTTTCCATCATGGTTTGCAGTTGCTGACAATAGACATCTGCCGTAATCGTCTGGCCAGATTTAAGAAAGCTGTAGTGAACGACACCAGCACTAGTCCACCAAACCTTTCATATGTAAGGACCTAATATTAGAAATTAAAAGTTGGAGTTCTAATATTGCCTCTGAAGATGATGAAGGCTTATATAACTCAAATAAGTGGAATAAAACGTTGTGTATAAATTATTGTGTTCATTATTTAAATTATCATTACATTAAATTCGGTACATTCCTAAATTAGCAATTTTCGGTGAATTCAATTTTTTTTATATCCCACGATTAATATCTTACTCAAGAAGACAAAATCACAGTAAAATGAAAACAGAGTCCTCGCGTATAAAGGTTTTATAATAAAAACTTATAGCTTATATGGGTAAGTTTTTTGAATACATTAATAACGATAATCTCTACGTGAGAGAGTACGGGCATTATCCTTGGCTTTACCCAACCGAGTTTCTCCAGGGTATGCTTGGCTACAATAGTTTAGAGACTAGAAGGAATGTGTATTTGATTACACATTTTTATCGATTGTTGCGCGGTATGATCGATAATCCTGAAATTATGCAGAGCATTGGTTTGTATGTTCCTGATAATTACACTAGACATCGTCAGCATAGATTGTTTCACATTCCAATATACAGGACCAACCTGCCGATGGTTATGCCTGTTGGAAGAGCCACAGCTATGCTGAACAAAATCGCTTTGGGTATTGATATATTCCATGTGTCTGAGGGGGTTTTCCGAAGCGGGATTCTCCTACACCTTTGACCAGATTTTAGGTTATTTTTAATTTATTAAATA
>JADDOH010009563.1:0-36823 GCA_016648135.1 Agrypnia vestita | reverse complement strand
TTCCTAGATGTGGCACAGGTCACAGATAAAAATATTAATTTACTAGGCAGTGTTTAAGGCTCATCTAAAATTTAAACAAAATTCACATTAGCGATTGTTTAGCGTTAACATTCTGTGAACATCATAAAACCAAAGTCACAAGACTTACATATCGTACAAATCAGATTTTTTTTTAAATTTTTAGCTTCAACAGGCCAAGAGGCCCAATTACAGAAGCAAAGCACATCACAAAACACCCAGGCTTGAATAAATCACATAGAATTGTGAATCACCGGCAATCGAACCCTGAACCCACGGTGTGAGAAGCTAGTGTGCTGCCCACTACGCTAGGAGGGCCGCCATTAATGTTATAATATATACAAGTATATTATCTTTTTTTTTAATAATATACTTGTGTACATACGTGTATACATATGATGCGTACACGTACATTTTGATCTCTTTCTGCGTTCCTGCAGCGCAGTGAATAAATCAGTTGCAGTTACAGTAGGTATGAGCACTGCACAAATCAACCTTGTTAACTAATCCAATGCACTTCCGAAGTGCATTCAAGCGGTGCAGTTCATTGATAGGGCAAAATAATTATAGCGTACAAAGTCGGTTGGACAGATCCGGACTAAAGCTCTTCCAGACCCGGTCGGGGTGGCGCGGCGGGGCGGGAGGGCAGCCAGGGGGTTGTTGGGCGGCCGAGGTTTGTATTGGAAAGGAAATGTGTAAAGGAAAGAGAGTTTTCCGAAACACAAGTTTATCAATTACAGTTTTATAAATAAGCTTTTATAATAAATTATTCGATTAAAATTATAAAGAAAATATGTTGTTTTTACAGAAACGTACATACATAAAGATGCGTTCAAATGTACCCAACAACATACAAAACTTGTGAAGTGATTGCTTGCTCATCAAATTGCTTTAGTTTTCTATGAAAATTAACTTAATGATTTTCGGTATAAAAATAAATGATTTTTATAACCGAATAGCGATACTATATTGTATCAAATGATATTCGTCTGCCTGTATTATTAGATGTTACCTGAACGCGTTGCTGCAGCTTCATTATCTGTCCCTCATGGATGAAGGCAAACATAAGAAATAAATTTAAGACAATTTATAGTAGTTAGTGCTTAAATTTCTAATATATTTCTCAATAATTATACGAGATTCTGATGCTTGTAAATGTTTCTCAAAAATTTATGAATTTAATTCAAACGTAGACAAAGACTCATTTTTATTATCCATATCTATTTATATTTTGTACTAAGGATATGAACTTTTTTATCACCGTGGGATTCATAGTTTTCTTCGTCTTCTCTGTAAATTTATGCATATATAATTATTATATAATTTAATGCAAACATTGACTGACTCGTTTTTATTATAAATCTTTTTAAAAGAACTATTTCATAACTAAGCAATTCGTAATTTATTGTTAGTACATAATTTAAAGCAACATAGACAACATAAATGTTTGTCTTTTACAAAATGAAATTGAACTTTTATTAATATGGAATTCATAGATTCAAAAAATGCTAAATTTTGTATATAATGTTTTGTAACTCATACTTGTGTATAGAGGCTTTCTTTAAAATTGTATTTTACAATAAGGAACGGAACCCTTTAATTACTATGGCACCAAAAATTATTTGTTGTTCTTTTTTTTCTTCTTCTTATACTTCGGTTATCAAATATTAACTATCTTGGGGATGATCATTATTTTATTTAAAATTTTCGGCCAGATACTCTCTCCGCCAGAGTCTTACATAGCCTCTTATGATAGCAATTTTAGATATGGTCAAAATAGATTTACCATTTCTGGATTCAAGGAATAATTTATCCATTAGCATCTGATGATTCGGATGCCAATGTATAAATTAATCAAGAATACTAAAAAAAAATAAAAAAACAACATCTGAAATGCTTTAAGTTCCCGTAGAACTGTTTGAGCAAGTCTACGATTCCATTTCGTATACAAGGAAATTTATTTTATAATTAATATTATTTTTAACGCCTTCTTTTATCTCATTACTTAAGCTAAATCCGCAATGTCTAAACATCTGCTCCTGCCTAAAGAATAACTAAACAATTAAAGCTCGTTAGTGCAATTATTGAAAAACCAGACGGCGCGAGCATTGTAAAGGGGGTCTTACACAAACATTTCCCAGCGCACATTATTCCGTACAGCAATATTACACTTGCTAATATGTATCCACTGCCCGTTGTCCTATCTACCTTATTCTAAAATTGCAGACTTCAGCTTTGGGTTCCTCTGCTGCCATCTCTCTCCAATGCTATCTTTCTCGCTCTTACAGTTCATCCAACGGGTGTTGCATGTGTTGACATCTTTAATACATCCATTTAATTATTCAAATCCTAACACTTAATTCTTTATGTAATAATGTCCATCACTAACGCTAAAGATGGCGCAAATAATTATGATGTATAAAATAAGAAAAAAACGCTATGCAGAACCAAATGCCAATCAGATTCTAAATATACCTTGGCTGTCAAAATTCGTTTACAAATATTGCAGTAAGAAAATTAAAACAAATTAGGTGCGTCACTTAAAAAGACAATATACCGATACTACGGGGACACGACTTTTACCAGAAGAATTCGTTTACGGAATACAGCATAGTAATCTTGATAGACATCTATTTATTTCCTAAATAAAGCTATTTCTTAAGTATCTATGACTATTATTAATTTAATTATTAATAGTTGTCACTATGTAATAACGCCATTAATTGAATTATTAATTCCTTATTACAAAACACATGTATGTACCGTACCTTGTATATCTAAATTTAATAATTTCGTTATCTGTTTGTCTGTCTGTAACGTCCATAACTTGTTGAAATTACAACTTTTGACAATTAGAGTGCGACACAATCAGCGCGCAACACGCGACGGCTCAGGCAACAAGCATAAACCGCCCCACCAAATGACACGGTCTTGACATTTTTATATTATAAATTTATTATATTTAATTTTAATCGAATAAGGTCAATTTAAAAGGCAAATGATTTTCTATTCTGAATATTCAGTATCAAAAACGTGCATTTATTGTATTCCGTAATTTTTATGGATGTACGGCTAGTTGTGTAATAAATATTGCGTCACGAGCCGCTGAATCATGCGTTGAATAACTAACTAATATCGATTTCATGAAAAAGCTCAAGTGATGTTTTTCGCTTCACCGTTTTCTAGCCACCGTGTGGAGGACGGACTCTGCAGTCTCCGGTCTTTGCTTTCTGATGAACACGGTGTACACTGGCCATAAAAGCTATAAAGAACAAGGGTTTTGCAAAATAGGGGTTGCGCGATATCACCAGCATCAAGGCGAGTACAGGGAGCACTGAACGTCTCGTGTGGCATATTTTATTTTTATTATTCACCGTCCAAACAAAAAAAATCGATTTTGGTAAGCAGTGTTGATAAATGAAATTATACGAGGACCGCTCAATTTATTTTTTATGATTATTTTTGTCTATTTGTCTGTTCACTACAAATAGAAAAATATATGACGACTACACTAATTATTATGAAGTATCCGTAACCACGTGCACTATGGAATAATCAACTTATCCTAAGCGTAAAAAACATTTTGAAATTTCTTTGAAAAATTAAGAATAGTATTTGCGTAATTTATTTGCATTAGTCCTATTTTTTTGTTTTCTACGACATTTGAACAGTAAAAAAATATCCATGAACTTAATTTTTTTTCAAAGAATACATGTTAAAATGGGACACACCTGCTGATGTCCTGAAATGGGGCTCCAACCACCGATCACTAGGTCTCAGATCACTAGGCAAGAATCATACCTCTACATCAACAATCTACTAAGTATATAATAATTTATTTCTACATCATGTGAACCTGAAGCCAACTTCATGTATCTCTGGATTGTACTTCGTGTGTCATCGGATATTCTGAAGGAAAATGTAATTGAAGTATGTTGCCATAGGATAATGGATTTTGATTTTTTAAAACTGAACGTCATGTTAATTATAATCCTTAGATTTCGCAAGCGTTCGTTAAAATTTCATCAATATCATCTTGCTGAGCCAGGGCAAGTATATGCTGGCGTTCTGGAAAAAGAGTGAAGATTTGAGCCGGAAAAGTACGATAGATTAATTGTTTACATTGCAACAAACTATGTACAGAAAAGCTGGAAAATATAAAAAATATTTATTTATGCAGACCTGATGACCTGAAAAACGACTTAGCGCGTGACACCCTTTAAATCCTTGATTTTTAATTTTTCGTCCATAATTTGCACAAATCATAGAGATTTCGCTTCAAAAAAAATATTTTAATATTTTAATAATAAAAATATTATAACCCGTGCAACGCCGGGTATAAACAGCTAGTATTTCAATAATATTCACATTAAATACCTATACTGACAATATGTTTGAATATGCTAAATATTTTTTTTATTTATTTACTTATTTATTTATTTATTTATCAACACCCTTAGTGGTCTTTTACAGTATAATACAAGTATTTTTACATACAAAAAAATAATAAACATAAAACATGTTTAAATGAGAAATGAACAATTCTTAACAACAAATTTCTAACAACACTTTTAAATAAATAAATATATATAAACAAAGATTTGTGTAAAAGTAAACAGTAATAAATAAAACTTTTAACAAAATAATAATAAAATAAAATATAATCATAAATATTGACAAAATAATAACCTTATATATCTTTACACGTACCTATGGATTTTTCTTTTAAAGCCATTTAATCTTTTGATGTGGAAACTCAATCTGTAGCCCATTTATTACCTAAATTATATGCTCCCTACTATAAAACTAATGGGTTAATTCAAATATTTAAGCTCCAAAGTGTTGTTTCCGAAGAATTATCAGAAATAGAAATCGAAGAGATAGAAAATGCCTTAAAGCAAATGAAAAATAATAAGGCTCCGGGTACAGATCAAATAACAAGCGATATGCTAAAACTAGGGGGAAGAAAATTAATAGAAGCCATAAAAATACTATTAGACAAATGTCTAGAAAAAGGAAAAATACCTTATGATTGGCAAAACGCAGAAATATAAATAGTATTTAAAAAAGGAGACAGGGATAATCTAGAAAACTATCGACCCATAAATTTGCTTTCTCATTTATATAAATTGCTAACAAAGATCATGACGAACTGCCTAACGCTAAAGTTTAATCACTACCAACCCGTAGAGCAAGCCGGCTTCCGGAAAAGTTTTGGAACCAGAGACCACATTCAAACTCTGAGATTCCTCATAGAAAAAACAACAGAGTATAATATACCTATACACTTAGCTTTTATCGACTACCAAAAAGTATTTGACTCAGTTGAAAAATGGGCATCGAAGCACTCCAAAACGCGCGAGTAGACTCTAGATATATACGATTAGTAAACTTTATATATGAAAATGCAACTATGCGTATTATAATTGACAACTACACTAGAACTGAAAAAATAAAAATAGAAAAAGGTGTCCAACAAGGTGACACAATCTCGCCTAAACTCTTCACGTTAGCCTTAGAATATGTATTTAAGACCCTGAATTGGGATAAAAAAGGTGTGAAGATAGATGGCGCATATTTAAGTCACCTAAGATTTGCTGACGACATAGTAGTTGTAAGTAATAATATCAAAGAACTAACTATAATGCTAAAAGAAAACTACACGAAGCTTCGAGCAAAGTTGGTCTTAAGATGAATATAAAGAAAACAAAAATTTTGAGTCCAGAGAACAAAGTCATCACTATCAATGATAATAATATTGAAATAGTAGATGAATATATATACCTAGGACATAAGATAAAAATGAACAAAGATAACCAAACAGCAGAATTGCCAAGACGAATAGGAATGAGCTGGGCTGCTTTTGGCACACTCAAACATATCTTCGAGAACAAAGAGACCCCATTCTGCCAGTGATGACGTATGGATTGGAGACTAGAGTTCAAATGCACGCAACGATCCATGGAGAGATCCATGCTTGGAGTAAGCATAAGAGATAGAATTAGAAACGACGAAATTAGGCGCAGAACTAGAGTAGTGGATATCATGGATCGTGTAGCGAAGCTAAAATGGCAATGGACAGGACACGTTGCAAGACAGGATACTACAAGATGGCCTCCCAGAGTTCTGAAATGGAGACCTTGGGAAAATAAAAGAGGTATCGGAAGACCTCAAAAGAGATGGGCCGATGATATTGTCCCCCTATTGTGGGGGGAAAGAAATGGCTACAATTTGCCAACAGGGAAGAATGGAAAAATAAGGAAGAGGCCTATATCCAGCAGTGGAAAGACGAAGGCTGATGAAAAAGAAGAAGAAGAAAGTGTTGTTATTCTGCATTTAAACTCATATTGAAAATACATATTCATTGGTTTGAAGTGTCTACGAGTATTTTATATGAATTTCGAGCAAGGTAGTTAGGTATGTTCGGTTTCAATTTTTAAACAGCGAAGTATATTTTTATAGTCAAAAATTTTAAAAATGGAAATCATAATCTTTGCTATACTGCAAATAAGTATTTCCATGGTTAAATTTTCACAGCGAATATAATATTTTCCACAGATTTTATCATTATTTCTCATATTTACAAATAATTTGATTATGTAAAAAGATTTGGTGCCTTTTTAATACGTGTTTTAAGACAAGTAGAATTTTTAATTTGTTTATTTTTTAATAATAATAATAATACGTCACGAGATTTAACAACAACCACAACCTGTAGGTATGCAATCACAAGATTGTTCAAAGGCAGTATACAACCTGATTAAGAGGAGTATAAATAGGGGTAGATGCGGAAGGTGACCCCTGGGGTGGAAATAGAATTAGTGCGGGCAGGAATGACCACACTAAGCTTCCACCTAATTAATGATCCAACCATTAAAATTCTTAAATTATGTGTCAGGACGAATTAATTTTAATTTAACTAAAAATATATATTGAATTGTTAAGAAAAATTGTTGTGTTTTAAAAACAATTATATGGCAGTGTTATTTTGTAAATCCGGTATAAAAAAAGCTTGTTATATTCTAGTCAAGATCTGTTTAAATAATTTCTGGGAGGATTTCGAAAGAACATCATTTTCATCTGGTCAAAAAATTTAATTTTGTTAAAAATGTTTATTTTTCATTTTGTTAATAGTGGTGGTAATAATCGCGTAACAAATATCCCAGTCACGCGCGAATCACAGTACAAAGTTTTTTTTAATTTCTTAATAAATTGGGTGGCATTGAAGTTGGCTTACTAATATGAATATTATTGACCCATAGCATTTTACCTAGCTAAAATGTAAATTTGATTGGCTACCTTACGTATCTCGCGGAATTATTAAAAGTGTTGCAGAGCTGCCTTAGCATACCTATCTATATTGATTTTTCAATGTATGTTACTCGTCCTAGGATAACATTAGATAAGTTGATGGGCATAAAGTACAAGAGAAAGTGAGCTGTAGAAAGAAAACGTGTATCAAATGTAAAAGGATCAAAAGGATGCACCTCACATTATATTACTTATAATTTTACTGAAACATCCTATTTCACTATTAAATTATCTCACACTGATCATTTTTGACTTTGACTTTTGAGTATACTCTCAACGCTGTGTTGAATATATTATTATCTGACGTTATAAATACATTTAAACATCAAAATATTTGTTATTAATTCTAATCCTTTGAATAAATAAAATGTATCTTGATACGCACTTTGTTTAATATTGAGGATACAGACTAATTTATCAACAATATAGCAATATAATAATTACCAAATTAACTTATCATATAGGTATTATCGATGGATTTAGCGTTTACTTCGAAAAGATAATAGATTATTAAAGATATTAAATAATATTATCTCTGTTAACTCTCTACCCGAGTTTAATATTTTTTATATTATTTTCACTACTTAAATTTCAAGAGAAATAGAATCTCTCATTGATAGGTGAAGTATAAAACTTTTAAATACTTTACCTGTTGGTGAGAAATTCTGTTTGTCTGAAAGATATTTAAAAATTTATAAATTTAGGTAGAGATAAGAAAGTTAATATTATTTAATATCTATTATCATATTCATGTAGTTGTTTCACCGTGTGGGTTCGTAAAAAGGGTAACCTCATTATTCTGTCCTGATACACGACTCCCGTTCATTTCATATTTGTACTGACGCCTACTCGTCGATTATCGATGCTTCCAACTGCTTTATTTTGTAATACCAAATTTTTCTTCTCATTCACCCGTTCTATTCGACCAAACCAATAAAGTGATCTTTTAATCTTGCTCAACCATGGTGGGTACATATTGCGTTGAAAGAACACGTATTAGCATGAAAACACGGCGATATGAGTGACCCTTTCTGATTAATTGTCAATCTGAAATAAATAGGTTGAAATTAAGGCTCGTTCCATAAAATAAAATGTAGGCCCACGGTGAATTTTAATACCCGCAATCAAGATGCCGAAACAACTGACTTTACAAAAGTGACCCTCACTTTTATAATGTGAAAAGGTTGGCAGACATTTACTTAGGATCTTACATTTTGCCAATTAAGTACTTTTCATGGAGCCGGGATGCTGTATTGAGCAATCTCACAATCTGCGCGTAGCCTTGTTGTTTGCAAAAGACCAAAAAAGTAATTTTCGTCTGAAAAACAAATACACGCGGGCCTCAAATGGCGCGCTGTGAAAACCAGCCTTTATTTTGTAACAACACATTGTAAACACGGGGATTTTTTCTTGGTTCCAAGTTTTTTTGTTGATTAAGCAAACAATCATTTTCATTTAATACATTTTACCTTCAATAAGAATGTTTCGGCGTTAAGGGAAATTAGATGAAAAAGAAATGCGCAAAAGAGTTTAATAAAAAAGAAAAAAATATTTATTTTTGGAATAAACTTAATCATTAGGGAAAGTTATTTCAGGCATGTAAAATTAATTTAAAATTCTTTTTTTTCTATTCAATAAGTCATGCTAAAATACGCCCGTATTTAATTAATTAATTAATTTTAAACTTTGTATTATGTATATGTAGAGTCTGAACATTTTTTTCTGAAAAACTTTTGAATGATATAAATGGCATAGTTTGTCCAATATTTTATTAGATTCAATGACTTGTATATTCATTGCAAATTTGTTGTGTCTTTAATAACCAGGTTTACAATACTTACACACGGTGGAATTCCACCGTAATTATAATATTAAGACCAATGTAATATAATTTGGTATTTTTTTTTTAGCAAACAAGGAAATCTCCTGCGTTGGTCAATCCAAAATATGTGTTTTTTACATTCCAACATAAAAGTAAAAATTGAAGCATAAGAAAGTTTGTGATGGTCGACATAGAGATGGATTAATAAATTTAGAAAATATTAAAATAATAATATTCAAAAAAGTCAAGTATGGAAATCAAAAATATATTTCTTCTGTTTGGAATCGTTTAAAGGTAAAAGCCTGATATATTTCTTCTCAAGATTCTATGTAATACAAGAGGCTAACAAAATATTGAATATTCAGCTATACAAGTAATATTTCTTAGATCTTTATTATACCATAGATATAATTCTGTGTTTAATTAATATCGTTTGCCAATCCTAATAGACTCGACCTTGTGAGTAGGTGCGAACGAGCCTTTATTATTTATGAATCGGAACAGCAAGTCTCGCGTGTAGCGAGTGCTTTACTCTTATTTTAACGAACGGACCAATCACAGGCACGCGTTACCTTTCGACGGGTTGAGCCGGAGGCGACCGTCCTGATGGCTGAATCCGGCCAATGGCGAGCGCCGGCGGTGAGGTCATCGCGCATAGGATGAGTCACTGCACTAGCGTGGATTTCGAAGATATGGTGCAATCGAGAGTATAAAAGGAGCGAACACGAAATACTCTGCCCCTTCAGTTCGAGACCAGACTTGCGAGCGGGAGCGCTGCCCAACAGACTACCGACGGAGCCCTGAGTTCCAGAACATCATTTGCGGACGGAGTTGCTGCCCGGACGTATGGAGGAATCTACCATTCATCAGTACCAGAGAGGATCATACCGCCACTGTGTAACAGCTAAGGAACATATTTATATTATCTATTACGGTTAATTATTTTCACTATCGAAATGTATTTATTTTGGGAATATTTGAGTTCGGAATAATTATGTGTAATTAAATATCACGATTGCTTGTGTGATATTGGTTCAAATCGTACGAGAATTTCTTCCAAACGGATGTATTTTTATGCAAAGCGAATTTCATACCGTTTATGCTGAAAATTGAATACAGGAGTTCTATATGAATTACTTAGTAGCATTATAAAAATTATTGTATTGCGTAGGTATTGCGCAATCATTACACCCGGTCTACAACTAACTCTTTATGAATCGAGTACCTCGGTATATTCAGCTTAATAAGTGGCTTCAGAATGACGAGTAAAGGACAGAATGGGGAGATCTAACTAAAGATTGGGGATATCTGGTTTGTGTTAGCCTAGCTGGCTGAGGGGTGGATGATTGCCGGCACTTGGGCGTGGAACCCGCACAAGCCCCTGCAGGGCCCCTTAAAGGCGGGGTCCTCCTTGTTGCTCGGGGTCGTCAATCAACCGACCACCTAACCTCATCTGGCGCAAACTACTTAAACCAACAAAAAGGTTCCCTTTGTCTTTGGAAGGATTTTCATGCTTGAATGCTGTAAAACCTTGATAGAAAACGTTAACTTCTATTTCGTCCTCTGTAAGAAAGACAGGGCCAGAATAAATATAAAAATCATTCACTCATATGGAATAGCTGGGATATTATAAATATGTTACTAACACTCTAACATTTGTACAAAGTAAATGTTGCAAGATGCAGAATCGTGGGACGCCGCTCTGAAAAGGCATAATGAGATTGCACAATAATTTGTAACATCGCTGACTATGCCCGCAAAGGAGGATAATGTCGTCATCAATTTGTACCAAAAGAGTACGTGATTCTTCAAACACCGGCCTAAAAGAAAGGCGCCTCAAGACAACACACATCATCAGAAACTCGTACCAAAAGAGTAAGTACATCTCAATCATAAGCCTAAAAGAGAGGCGTCACAGGATCACATCTCGTAAAGAAGAGATAGAGTCTCGGGATGCAGTAAGTTCCGGAGGAACAAGGGGGGCCGTTTAGTCACTGAGGAAGTCGGCCACCGGGTTTAGGCGGGCGCGGAGCCTCTACCCCTCTCAGCAGAGATGCTGAGGGTTTAAAAAACCAAAATTAGCATTCAAAGAAACTATTATTTCATATAAACTCACGGGCTGTTGTAGAATCCTTTCGAATAAACCATCCCCGAGACCTATCTATTTATTCATAAAGAAGTTTCACTTCAAAAATGTGGTATTTCGTAGATAGCAAATATATGTATTATTTTCCCACGGAATTAATATGAACAGGTTCATACACGTCTGAGACAACACCATTCAAGGTAAGAATATGTTAATATAAAGTGTTTAAAATTATTAATTTCAGTGTTATTTAATATGTGAATTTCTCCTCTTTATGCCGTTCGATTGATTTTATTGGGTTGTTTCCAAACGGAATGTTTTATTTCTAATACACGAATTCTTCTGGTGAACGTATTTTATTGTAACATAAATGTATAGATTATTAGGTTCGTTAGATGTTTTTATTACGTAATATTATGCAATTGTTTCCACACTGCTCCTATAAAAGAATTTGAAGTTATTACGATACACAACGGGGTCCTTCATCCATTAGACGATTCATGTGCCAATTCAACGACGTATTACGAATAGTATATATTGTATTTATCGAGTTTTAGTCGCATTTATTATTTCTAGTGAGGTTTTTAGTATTGGTTCCAGGCGCCATTATGAGGCGGAAATAGTTCATATTCATAGCCCGACTGCAATAGGTATTTTGTCGCGTAAGAGGTAGCACTTTTAGGAATATAACTGTGTTTTATGTTTCGTCCCTGACGGACAGGATGGTATAGCTGTGGCTATTTAGGTAATATACTTAGTAAATGCAAAGGGCATTAGGTATTATCAATATAGTATGCGAACCCAAGATGTTAGAAATATTTTAGTTAATATTTTTAGTTAATTTTGCATTCAAAAGCGCAATTTTCACAGAATAATTATTTCCAGTTAATAATATATATTTTAGTTAAATGTATAGTTAGCACAGGCAGAGTATGAATATTGTATAGAATACATTATTTATAATATTTCATAGAAGAATATAATTTATCTCACGATCATTATGTAGTTACAACGCAATTCGCAGTCGTGCCCCTCTTGCGCCATGCAGAGCGTCGCGCGCTCACATATAAGAATAATGAAATATTTGATAATCCAATATATTGTATTTTGAACGCGACGGTTTGCTACTTACTAACCTTCATTATTTAGTAGGACCCACATTAGGGTCATCTTACATCGTTAGCCGAGAAAAGAATATGATTTACATTGATTTGCAATGGAATGATTTGTATTATAGATTTGCTTCGCCTTATATATTCAACACACACCCCATGGGATGTCTAACTCTGGTGCCGGACCAGGAGCTATACTAAATTATTATTAAATGTATCAAGGCCGCGATGCCCTACTATCTACCTGGATCATCACAGTGCTTACCGTGACCAGGAGAACGATTTATATTGAAATACAATAAAATGCTTTATAATATTAATTGAACATCATTTCGACATTAAATACAGTCTGCTCGATTTGACGAGGACCCACTATCCCCATAGGATTCATCACAGTGGTTGTCCGCGACCAGGAGATCGAAATGAAAAATATAATAATAAAATTAAACTCGCGTCAACTATTTTACGACTGAATAATATTTTTCATATAATAGAAAGCATCTCTAGAAAATACCGTCATTTTGATTAGGACCCTCTATAGACAGTTGGATCATCTCAGTGTTAGCCGCGGCCAGGAGTTGGCAGATTAATTGAATGTAATAGCTAAAATTAAATATCAACTCGCGGCGATTAAGCATCGACATTTTAAATAAATTATTAATACAAAATTCCACTTTAATACGTTAAGAGGACCCTCTATCTATCTGGATCATTACAGTGGTGCCGTGACCAGGAGCGTATTCGTTGGACTCATTTGCATAGTAATAAAATCATTTTGGTTTAGTTAATATTATAAATGAAAGAAAATATTTGATTATAAAAGCGGTTTTATTTAAACAATTGCGGACCACGGTCCGTGACATCAAAGAAAAAAGGATTAAGCATTTATGTGAACCACGTACTGAGACTCGTAGACAAACGTGATACTAGGTATTAAAAATTTCCTAAGGTTGTTTGTCATATAGACAGTTGGCATTTTTATTATTTAATATTTTGTGAACGAAAATTATTGTAGTAATTTTGGTCCTTGTGATATATTAGTTCGATTTTGGAATGCCTGTTTCTTTGTAAAAGTATTGCTCCATTTTATAGAATATGTGATTTATTTCATATCTCATTCATTTTATGTGGTTTGAATTCAAATGATTCACATTTGAAAAATATTTTAATAATTGTTTGAATGCGATCTCACAAGTAAGCCACCGTCACAATCTAAAAAAGACCATCGGGATTTGCGGATCGCAGTATAACAAATATGTAGTTAGGATTCAAACGATTCACGTTTGAAAGGTTTTAATTATTGCATTTGTTTTCTCGCAAGTATACCACTGTCACGGCCTGGGCCATCGGGATTTGCGATCGCAGTGTAACAAATATGTAGTTGAGATTCAAACGATTCACATTTGAATGGTTTTAATTATTGCGTTTGTGTTTGTGTTTCGCAAATATACCACCGAACACGGCCAAAGCCGCCGGGTTTGCGAGCGCTGCGTGTTAGAAAGACCGGCGACGGTTTCCCTATATAACGCGAGCGGACACGTTTCGGCACAAGCGTGGAAGATGCGGCAGAGACCCGAGACGTTTGAGGGTTTAAGGTTTAACAAGTTCGACCTTCGCGCTCGGGCTAGTACGAAAAGACAGTTAGCTACGCCGAACGGATTCGCACGGCGCCCGAAATGCAAAAATATACACCTGTATTACGGGCAGATCACCGCGACAGATTTCAGCGCGCGCCACGGAGGGTTTATGATAGCTTAAAATTCGGTTTTAATTTAATTTCTTATATTAATATAAACTAATAATTAACCAACGCTAGATAAAATCTGTTCAGTGGCAAATATTTTCGCTTACGAGTTATGCAATAGTAATTAATAATAATAGCAGAAAAATATAAAAGTAAAAATAAATATAAAAAACCGGATAACAATTTAGTAGAAAATATAAACACGAGAATATATGAATCTAAAAGAAAAGAAGATATAAAAACGAAAACTTTTAGTATACGGGTACACAGAAATTATATTAAACGGATTTTGCCATGTGAACATTTGATATATATTTTATTTTATAAAAAAAATTATAAATCCGTTTTTTTATAATATTTACTTTTCTCTTTCGGTTATGTACTTTTATGATACAAATGCGAAAAATATTTTAATAATTATCCGTCTGGTTTCATAATTAAAAATTAATATAAATTAATTTTAATTAAATTAAGGTTAATGTAAATTAAATAAATCCACATTTGTTATATATTTGTCTTATGGATATTAAAAAGGGTTTCTATATTTGAAAAAAAAAAGATCTTTAAATTCAGCTAAATTTTTACAGATAATAATTACACAAAAAATTTATTGATTATAGTATTCTTACAAATCTACTTATATTATTTGATAACTTTCACGTGCATGTTTCGGAGATACCTTTTTATCGTCAAGGTGTTATATTAAAAATTGTCCTAAAAAAATAAAATGTCAATCTACAGTGTTGCTGAATTAATTGAAAAAAAATAATAATTTCCTTCATTGATTTATTATGGTTCTTAATTATTCTAATTATCTAAATGTGTTCTTAATTGTTATACACAGTTATATACGGTTCTGGTTATTCAAACTAATTATAATTTCTTTGTTGTATGCAGGATTGATAGACTTGTTCGTAATATAAACACAGACGCGTATTGTTGCACGAAATAATTATTTGAGTTTCTTGTTTTGATCTAAAAATTATTTTGATTTGAATTACAAGAATAAAATTGCTTCCATTTTTATTTACAAGACGGCCTGGCATATGAATTAAAATGGTCATACTACCGCCATCTAGCGGAAATCAGAGAAAGTTTTGAGCCTTCGCTAGTATTAGTCTATAGGAAGCGGTAATAGAGAGCGCAATATATATATACTCTTAGTAACGAATAATTAAAAATTGGACTTGTTTTTTTTTATATATATTCCTTTGTTTCGCTTCATTGCAACGTTAATTGAAATTGTTTTATCTTCATTAATAAATATTATATTACAATATACGTTGATATAGCTTATTTATAGGCAGAGTAGAAATAAACATCTCACTACTTCAAATTTCGTACGTATCTATATAAGGGTTGTTTTAGTTTTAGGCGCAATCTTCTTGGAAATAATACAAAAGTAAATCCGGAATTAACGATATGTGAGTTTCTTCAAGTTTTGAGAAATCGTAACGCTATGATTGATAAAGCATTTATTGGTTTTACTATACATTGGGTGTATGTAGAAATCCTGTTGAATAGTGATAAAATAAAATAAAAAGGCCATTTTTCAGGAGAGCTTTTGAATTCTTCTGGAACATTTTGAAAAAAAAAAAATTTTGAAAATAGATTTTTAGTAGATTAAATAGTAGTAGCATAACGAAATCATTAGCTTCATCCACCTTCATGCGTCGTCGTGGCCATTACTTTTAGATTGAGGTAGAAAGGTTGGACGTTTGGATCTTGAATAGATTCCAGTCGTATAGCAAACCGAATTATACGTTAGGAATTCTTGATTCAGTTACACACATACATCTTCTGTGGATATCAGTGTTGGTGACGACTACTACAGCTAGTACAGATATTAGGGTTCACCTCTTCTGATTTGTAACAGTGTACTTCGTTAAGCATGTTCGTGTTGTTAAAGGAACACTTTAAAATTTTATAATGTTATGTTACACATAAGTATGGGGATGATGAATACGGAACATATTAATAAAGTTGTTTTAGGTTTGCAATAAGTTTTGGGAGGAACAATATTACAGTTATACGGAGGATTTGCGCCTGATTATTTGACAAACGCTTAAAAATCTGGGGGAAGACAGGTTAGTAGGGAATAGCTATGGGAAACTTTTCTAGACATCTGGATCCACTTCTTCTACAAACATGCGTCGTCTTTAGATATCACTCTTGAGGGTTGGCTGGAAAGTTAATTGAGACGGATAATAGTTATATATACTTTTACGTTCTACAATTATCGAAGAGGTTGTTCCTACCTTTTCTTCCTCTTCTTCTTCTTCGTCTTCTTCTTATTCGTATATGCTAACGGTTATATATATATTTTTTCTTTCCCCTTTTTTGGTTATATTGACTTCAACAGCGTCTTCTTCTTCTTCGGTACGAAGGTTTTTTTTATTGATTATGTTCACTCTAGTCTTCTTCTTCTTTGAATACATACCGGTTATGCTTTACTTTTCAAACGCCTTCTCTTCTATAAATAGCAATTATTACAATACGTTGCAACTACTTTTACGTCTTATGGTATATCTTTCGACTGCTTCTCTACTTTCTTCTTCTTCTTCTTTTTCTATAACTACATTCATTTCGTCTTCTTCCATTTATCTTATACTTTTCGACTGTTTTCTACGTCTTTTCTTCGTCTTCTCTTCTTCTTTACCTTTTCTACTTCTTCTTCTTTTCCTATTACTAAATTATTTTCTTTTTCTTTCTTCTCTTCTCTTTCTTCTTCTTCTTTTCATATTCTCTTCTTTCTTCTTTCCTATTCGCTTCTCCACTTTCTTCTTCTTCTTCTTTTCCTATAACTACATTCATGTGTCGTCTTCTTCTGTTTATCTTATAATTTTAGACTCTTTTTCTACGTCTTTTCTTCATCTTCTTTTGTTCTTTACTTACTGCTACATTCACGTCTTCTTCTTATTTTTCTTTCAACTTCTTCTTCTTCGTCTTTATCTACTACTACACTCGGTTGTGACTTTTCTTCTTTATCTTATGCCTTTCTTTGGATTCATTTTCTTCTTCTTCTGTCGTCATCCACTACTTTTGCGGCTTCTTCTTCTTCTTCTTCATCATATTACACCAACAATAAATTATGGCAGTCATTACAGTATACGTAGAATATTGAGGACAATTGGCTGTTTCTACATAAGAGGACATGTATTGCGCATATGAATAGAGTTCATAGCTCAGATGGGGTACAAGAGTTAATTTTGTCGCGGTTTGCAATCATAGTAGGAATATGCGGTTGACTATTCACTCGGTTAAAACAGAACGAAACGAGTTAGAAATAGAAGAGTGTGTATAGTTTGGGGGAAGGGTTTGCTCTTTATATTAGGAAGCTGGTTGTTAAGTTTATATGAATAGATTGTACATTAATTCGTAGGTTAACATAATTCTGGAACTTCAGATTAATCGTAGCTCGCATTTCATAGGAGAAATATACAGTTAATATTTACTCGGTTGAGTTGGTTTGTATAGCTTGAAGGGGATGTGGGGAGTGTTAGTGGGAGTATATTCTGGGGGAAGGGAGGTATATGCTGGGGAAAGTAGTATAGAGTTGCGAGGTGGTGAACACTAGGAGTGTACCATTGTAAGGGAAGCAAGGAGGATAACAAAGTGGGGGAAGGGGCGTTCCTTTTAAGTGTTGATAACAGGATGGAGCTTGAGTGGTTAGCAGACACAATGATGAGATTACTGAGGCATTCAATCGATTATGAAGAATCGAACCTTTTCAGTTAATTGAATAAATTAGATACAGTCCCTTTTGCTTTCAAATCTTATATTTATATTAGTTGTACACTTTTCATTTGAATGACAGGCAGATGGTTTACAGTAGCTTAAATACGCAAAGAAGGTTCCGTTGAGAAGGAATTCGACCCTAATAGAAATATAGTACGCGGAGAAAGGAAAGAACAACGATTAATTTTCCAAGGAATTTTAGAAACTCTTAATAAGTATCACGAGATATACTATCCTATTGGGTTATTTAGCAGATAGGCTTGGTCTGATAGATCATTCCTCTCTCTAAATAAGGGGGAAGCTGTGATGGTCGACATAGAGATAGATTTAATAAATTTAGAAAATATTAAAATAATAATATTCAAAAAAGTCAAGTATGGAAATCAAAAATATATTTCTTCTGTTTGGAATCGTTTAAAGGTAAAAGCCTGATATATTTCTTCTCAAGATTCTATGTAATACAAGAGGCTAACAAAATATTGAATATTCAGCTATACAAGTAATATTTCTTAGATCTTTATTATACCATAGATATAATTCTGTGTTAAATTAATATCGTTTGCCAATCCTAATAGACTCGACCTTGTGAGTAGGTGCGAACGAGCCTTTATTATTTATGAATCGGAACAGCAAGTCTCGCGTGTAGCGAGTGCTTTACTCTTATTTTAACGAAACGGACCAATCACAGGCACGCGTTGCCTTTCGACGGGTTGAGCCGGAGGCGACCGTCCTGATGGCTGAATCCGGCCAATGGCGAGCGCCGGCGGTGAGGTCATCGGGCATAGGATGAGTCACTGCACTAGCGTGGATTTCGAAGATATGGTGCAATCGAGAGTATAAAAGGAGCGAACACGAAATACTCTGCCCCTTCAGTTCGAGACCAGACTTGCGAGCGGGAGCGCTGCCCAACAGACTACCGACGGAGCCCTGAGTTCCAGAACATCATTTGCGGATGGAGTTGCTGCCCGGACGTATGGAGGAATCTACCAATCATCAGTACCAGAGAGGATCATACCGCCACTGTGTAACAGCTAAGGAACATATTTATATTATCTATTACGGTTAATTATTTTCACTATCGAAATGTATTTATTTTGGGAATATTTGAGTTCGGAATAATTGTGTAATTAAATATCACGATTGCTTGTGTGATATTGGTTCAAATCGTACGAGAATTCCTTCCAAACGGATGTATTTTTATGCAAAGCGAATTTCATACCGTTTATGCTGAAAATTGAATACACGGAGTTCTATATGAATTACTTAGTAGCATTATAATAATTACTGTATTGCGTAGGTATTGCGCAATCATTACACTCGGTCTACAACTAACTCTTTATGAATCGAGTACCTCGGTATATTCAGCTTAATAAGTGGCTTCAGAATGACGAGTAAAGGACAGAATGGGGAGATCTAACTAAAGATTGGGGATATCTGGTTTGTGTTAGCCTAGCTGGCTGAGGGGTGGATGATTGCCGGCACTTGGGCGTGGAACCCGCACAAGCCCCTGCAGGGCCCCTTAAAGGCGGGGTCCTCCTTGTTGCTCGGGGTCGTCAATAAACCGACCACCTAACCTCATCTGGCGCAAACTACTTAAACCAACAAAAAGGTTCCCTTTGTCTTTGGAAGGATTTCCATGCTTGAATGCTGTAAAACCTTGATAGAAAACGTTAACTTCTATTTCGTCCTCTGTAAGAAAGACAGGGCCAGAATAAATATAAAAATCATTCACTCATATGGAATAGCTGGGATATTATAAATATGTTACTAACACTCTAACATTTGTCCAAAGTAAATGTTGCAAGATGCAGAATCGTGGGACGCCGCTCTGAAAAGGCATAATGAGATTGCACAATAATTTGTAACATCGCTGACTATGCCCGCAAAGGAGGCTAATGTCGTCATCAATTCGTACCAAAAGAGTACATGATTCTTCAAACACCGGCCTAAAAGAAAGGCGCCTCAAGACAACACACATCATCAGAAACTCGTACCAAAAGAGTACGGCCTTCTCAATTATAAGCCTAAAAGAGAGGCGTCACAGGATCACATCTCGTAAAGAAGAGATAGAGTCACGGGATCACATCTCGTAAAGAAGAGATAGAGTCTCGGGATGCAGTAAGTTCCGGAGGAACAAGGGGGGCCGTTTAGTCACTTAGGAAGTCGGCCACCGGGTTTAGGCGGGCGCGGAGCCTCAACCCCTCTCAGCAGAGATGCTGAGGGTTTAAAAAACCAAAATTTAGCATTCAAAGAAACTATTATTTCATATAAACTCACGGGCTGTTGTAGAATCCTTTCGAACAAACCATCCCCGAGACCTTATCTATTTATTCATAAAGAAGTTTCACTTCACGAAATGTGGTATTTCGTAGATAGCAAATATATGTATTATTTTCCCACGGAATTATATGAACAGGTTCATGCACGTCTAGAACGAAACCATTCAAGGTAAGAATTTGCTAATACAAAGTGTTTATAATTATTAATTTCAGTGTTATTTAATATGTGTGAATTTTTCCCTTTGCGCCGTTCGAACGATTTTACTGGTTTGTCTCAAATCGAAAATGTTTTATTTCTAATACATAAATTCTTTCTAGTGTACGTATTTTTATTGTAACATAAATGTATAGATTATTAGGTTCGTTAGATGTTTTTATTACATAATATTATGCAATTGTTTCCACACTGCTCCTATAAAAGAATTTGAAGTTATTACGATACACAACGGGGTCCTTCATCCATTAGACGAATCATGTGCCAATTCAACGACGTATTACGAATAGTATATATTGTATTTATCGAGATTTAGTCGCATTTATTATTTCTAGTGAGGTTTTTAGTATTGGTTCCAGGCGCCATTATGAGGCGGAAATAGTTCATATTCATAGCCCGACTGCAATAGGTATTTTTGTCGCGTAAGAGGTAGCACTTTTAGGAATATAACTGTGTTTTATGTTTCGTCCCTGACGGACAGGATGGTATAGCTGTGGCTATTTAGGTAATATACTTAGTAAATGCAAAGGGCATTAGGTATTATCGATTTCGTCTGCGAACCCAAGATGTTAGAAATATTTATAGTTAATATTTTTTGTTAATATTGCATTCAAAAGCGCAATTTTCACAGAATAAATGTTTTCAGTTAATAATAGAATTATTTTCAGTTAATACGTATTTTTAGTTAATTTATCGTATAGAACAATTTCTGATAGTATAGAACATTATTTCATATGAAAAGTTGAATTTTAGTAGTAGTAATATTTCTGTATTGAATATTTAATTTTTTAACAACTGTATCGCTACATCATATGGTTGAAGTCGACCGGTTGCATCCTGTCGCTCAATCGCGCGCGCTCACATATAAGAATAATGAAATATTTGATAATCCAATATATTGTATTTTGAACGCGACGGTTTGCTACTTACTAACCTTCATTATTTAGTAGGACCCACATTAGGGTCATCTTACATCGTTAGCCGTGAAAAGAATATGATTTACATTGATTTGCAATGGAATGATTTGTATTAAAGATTTGCTTCGCCTTATATATTCAACACACACCCCATGGGATGTCTAACTCTGGTGCCGGACCAGGAGCTATACTAAATTATTATTAAATGTATCAAGGCCGCGATGCCCTACTATCTATCAGGAACATCACAGTGCTTACCGTGTCCAGGAGAACGATTTATATTGAAATACAATAAAATGCTTTATAATATTAATTGAACATCATTTCGACATTAAATACAGTCTGCTCGATTTGACGAGGACCCACTATCTACATGGGTCATTACAAGTGTAAGAGGGTATGCACTAACATAATTTAATATATGCATTAACAAAATGCACATGTTGCCTATAGCCCTATAACATATATAGGTACATACATCAAATATATAATGTTAATATTAAATATTGACACAACAGTTAATTAATGTGAAATGTTGAGAGAGGCGAAGATGGAGCATAAGGAATCTATAAATATTTGTCAATGAGAACCAGACGGGAAGCAGTAATTGCATCCTGTGTTTCTAAGTCTACTTAGACACCCAATAGTTCTACAGTAACGGCATAACAATAATTTTAAATCAAAATATATACATAAATATTATGTAACAAATACATAGATTGTAGTGTCGGACCTCCACGATTCCTGGGTGTTCTAAAAAAATACCCAGTAATTTGATGTCGAACAGATTTCTATCGCAAATCGCGCAAGTCAGCCATTGCAATCTGGAATTCAAATATAAAATAAAAACCGATACTTTTATCACAATGATGGATATATTAACTATATTATAAATAGTGTTGGGGGTAACAATAATCACTACGATAATCTTGCTTTTTTTGAGAATAAGGCAGAATTTTTCTTAAAGGAGTAACTTCACTTAAAATAGCATAAATCAAAGACAGATTTTTTTTGGCAAATTAAAAAAACTTTTAATATTTAATATTATATAATATTATATATATATATATATATAAATATATATATATATATACTATATAGATAATATCTATATATCTATATCATATATATTTAAATAGAGATGTGACACGGAATTCGTGTCACATCAATATTCTTACTATTTTCAAATTAAGCTAAACGCTTGTGCTATGAAAATAGGACTATCTTGCTTGTCTGGATTCGATTTCTAATTCGAACCAGCGACCTTTGGATCACGAGGCGAGAGTCCTAACCACAAGACCAACAAGCTACTCATATATCTACTTCGTTTATTTGATTAATTACACCAACATGTTTCAGAAAAATCTTTCCATCGTCAGGATGTAAAATAAATAAATATTTTACGAAATAAAAGAAGTAGATATATACAAATAATACAAGAAATATTTTTTTTAAATGTCAATCTACAATGTTACTGAATCAATTGAAAAAATGAAAAAAATTATTCGAAATTGCAATTTTCGTTGCGCGTCCGCTTCGACGCGCCTGACCGCGCTTCGTCACGTTGCGCTGCGCTCGGCTCTGTACTGATGTACTGCACAGCGCTGATGCGCTTAGACGAGTTTTTGTCATCGCGGCCGCTCGCGTCACCCGGACCAGAGGTGGCGGTGAATGCACCCCGCGATGCCGGCGCAATTTGCCGCAATCCGTTGCGTAAGCAGATTGTCATCATCTTATCCCCGTAATTCGCAGCCTCATCTCGGATCGACAATGCAATCATTGTGTTATCACAGAGCGCATCGCTTTGTGTAAAACGGTACTTGAATTAATATTTAAATTGACTGCACCGCTGCAATGAATGCGCTTTGTTTAGGTTGTGCTCGGAACGATGTTGCTTAAAGTGAACAGTTTTATATATTTTAAAAATTAAACATGTATTTATTTTGAAAACCAGCTTACAAACACATGTTAAGTATTTTCAGAATTTCTGTTACGAATTACAAAAAATAAAAAAGAATTATATTTGTTTTTCTATTTGAAGCTCAAAAATTAGGTACCGCAATAATTTGGCTTGTAGTTCTGCTGGCGGATTTACAGAGTCGCACATGTCAGAATGGAACTAATGAATTAAAATACAGTGTATAGTAACTATATAAAAATTAAATTAAAATTAAAAATCGGTTACCATCGAGTATTCGTGAATTTGTGAACGCTTGGTCTTAAATATGTTCCAGTTCATTTATTATATCGTCTTTATATACATGTTGCTATTCATATTTCACATTGTGTTGTGTTTTGGGATAAGAGGCCCTACAAATGTTCCATGAGACAAGCTTCCACGCTACAAAACCACCAATTATAGCAGATTTATTATATATTAAAAACATGATGATCAAATAACAATGAGTAGCTTGTTAGTGTAATAGTCACTCCCCCAGTGATCTGGTGGCTGGTGGTTCGAGCCTCATTCTAGGACATCAACAAGTTAGATCTTTTTTATAGCACAAGCGTTTAGCTTATTTTGAAAATAGAAAGAATATTGATGGAACACGCATTCAGTGTTCACATCTCTATTTTTTTTTAAACTTGACTTCCACAGAGAAGACGTGGATTCAGAATATATTAGACATGTATGTAGGAAAAACGAGATGGGAAAGATATCAAATAACTCAATCTTGGAAAGACCCAAAGAATGGGTCAAACATAAAAGCCAGCCTTATCGACCAGAAAAATAAATTTCGATTTGTCAATCGGCAAAAAACCCTCAACATTCAACGAAAATGATGACTGGATTTTAAGAGAATGGGGCGATGGGCAGGACTGCTTACTAATCTGGGCCCTGGAAAAATAAAAATATTTTTTTATCTTTAATGTATTGTATATTCAATTTTGATAAAAAATAACTTCACATATCACAATCCTATCAACCTATTCTATAGCACTATCTCACCTTTCTAAAATATAGTTGCTGAGATATTGGGGCTTTTGTTGAAGTTTTTTGTTCCTGTAATTCAAATAGTAAGTAGGTACCTACGGTTAAAAGTGATTATTTTGCTTATCATTATGCACATATCATTTGCGTACATGAAAAAATAGCATTATTTTTTCACGTTATAAAAATATAAATATAAAAAAGAATAATAATGTCACAGTTAAAAGCATAAAAAAATTAGAAAAAGAGCTGGTACGAGTACCTAACCTTTTTTGGCCTTGTGGTTAGGAGTTAGGACTCTCGCCTCGTGATCCAAAGGTCGCGGGTTCGAACCTCACTCCAGACCAGCAAGTTAGTCCTATTTTCATAGCAAAAGTGTTTAGCGTATTCCGTGTTCGGATATTTCAAGCAAGACCAGAAGGCATACTTTCTCGGGTGTCCCGCAAGGCTCTAACCTGGGTCCATTGTTGTTTTCTATTTTTATCAATAATTTTAAAAATGTAATTTTAAACTCACGCTTTCTGTTATTCGCGAATGACTTAAACCTTTCTTAAACGATTTTCATCTTCTCCAAGCAGATATATCAAATATATGTGAATGAGGAAGGCGAAATAAACTTATGTTTAATGTTTCCAAGTGTTCGGTTACATCTTTCACTAAGGCCCAAAAAACTCTTTCGCTATTCTTTCGCTATAAAATGAACGACCAAAATCTGTCAAATGTTAAGGATCTCGGCATTAGATTTGTGAGCAACCTGTCATTTCACGACCACATAGAGGCGGGCAGTGGTAATGCATTGAAAATGTTAGGATTTGTTCTGCGTACAGCCAGGGTTTTCGAAAATACCCGCGTACTGAGAACTCTTTACAACTCCTTGGTGCGAAGTAGACGAGAGTGGCTCGATGATTCGGGGGCCATATGAGCTTAAGTACTCACTTATGGTAGAGAAAGTACAAAAAAAGTTTCTAAGATATCTCTACATGAGGGAGTACGGGCATAATCCTTTGCTGTACCCAACCGAGTTCCTCCAGGGTATGCTTGGCTACAACAGTTTAGAGACTAAAAGGAATGTGTATCTGATTACGCATTTTTATCGATTGTTGTGCGGTATGATCGATAATCCTGAAATTATGCGGAACATTGGTTTGTATGTTCCTGATAATTACCTAAGACAGCGTCAGCATAGATTGTTTCACATTCCGATATATAGGACCAACCTGCCAATGGTTATGCCTGTTGGAAGAGCTACCGCTATGCTAAACAATGTTGCTCTGGATATCGATCTGTTCCACGTCTCTGAGAGGGTATTCCGAAGCAGGATTCTCCTACACCTTTGATGTGAATGATTTTATAATGTTTAATATTGGCTTGTTTATATATGCTTAATTCTAACTTATTTATATTATGGATTAAATTTTGTGTTTGTAATGTAAATGTTATATAAAAAAATAAATTGAATTGAAAAGGCAAAAGACCAAGGGGCCGTCCGAGGAGGTGCTGACGGCAACAGTTGGAGGACTGCTGCGAAGCGAGGTTGCAACTTAATTGGGCTGACGTGGAGACCGAAGCCCAAGATAGGAAAAGTTGGATCCTTTTATGCGGTGTAGGGACCTCGACCCAATAGGATAAGGGGTAGAAGAAGAAGAAGTAAAATATCTGAAGCCAGTGTCACGCTAGTGGGCATAACACTGTCTTCTCACACCAAGGGTTCCCGGTTCGATTCCTGGTTAGGTCACAATATATCTATATGATTTACTCAAGCCTGGGTGTTTTGTGATGTGTTTCACTTCTGTAATTGGGCCTCTGTAATAGCCTCTGTAAAAAAATACAATATTTATCTTGTAATATTCATATCACAAATATTATCCAGATTTAAATATATCTTAATATGCTGTCAGATTTTTTTATTTAAAAAAATAGAGATGCGAACACGGAATACGTGTCACATCAATATTCTTATTTTTCTTGAATATACGCTTACCTTATAACTCATGCTACAATGTATTGATTGCACATACCTGCTACTATTTCATTTTGAAAATGGATTAGTGATGCCATTCAAATGCTAAGAATACTGTAAAAAAACCAACATCTATATTGATCCACAATTATCTTAGGATACCAACAATATAGGTTACACGGGTATTAATATTTTAGTGTTGGTCATTGACCCAGATGAAAAATATGAGGGGAGGTAAAAAATGCTTTAGAAATAGCTTTACTACGCGAGAACAACGGCAACAGTAAAGCGATTATTTATTGTATTGGCATTACTGCATTATGTACAATATTTCGCTTTGAGATCAGAAGTTTCCTTTAATTTTTGAAGTTTTGAAAAAGCAATTAATTATTCTATTTTATCTAAGTTGGAGTCTGAACCTATGCCTAAGAGAGATTGTTTGTTCCAAATTTTGCCATACAAATTTTTCTCAGTTACACTCTAGGATCCGGAAGAAAATATAGCCCCCCCCTCCCTTTCTTAAGGATACCTCATCCTCCCCTGCCCGAACAATATTTTGCATAATCGTTATTGTTTATTCGCCCTTAACCCCTAATTGAAATTTCAATTTAATCCTTCGGTTAGGGATCGTTGGTAATATATATTAACTAAACCCACAAAAGCCCAATATAATTTTCAAAAATATATCGATAAATTGAAGATATATTTTCAACATACCTACTCCTTGTATTCAAATTCCAGATAGTAGTATATCAGTATTATTAATGTTCGAATAATTAAATTGCATTAGATCGTGAAATTTTTATTAGGTAGGTACATGTAATTGCAAAGAATTTTGATGTTATCTTGATGTAGTTGAATACAATTGTGCAATACAATAATTTTTACAAATTGTTTATGAAGAATTTCACGGATAATTTTTCAGTATTACTTAAACCGTGAAATACAGATTATTTTCAAAATAACTACCCAAATACACAGAACTTTATGTTGTTTTGTTAAATGAAACTAGTTTTGCCACCTTTTTTTGTGCAAATAAAGAACATTGGTTATTAAAAGTAGAAAAAAAAGTACATTGTGTCAAAATAAAGTACTATTTATTTTATTCTTTTATTTTGCTTAAAAACGTATTTTTCATTACTTTGAGCAACTTTTAACAAATATTTATCGTTACTAAACAACTGCACGGCATGTTTGCAGTCTATATTATTTAAATAAAAGTAAATAAGTCATTCATTTTTATCAGATTCAGAGACGCTTTGTTTCTTTCGTCTTGCCATTTGCTATTATCACAGAAAAAACTCTATAAAACCAATTAATCGTATTTTAACTGCACTCAATCCGCCATACATAAAACAAACAATAAATTTTTACAATGACATTGACTATGTTGACATTTAAGGTTAGGTTACATTACAAAACGAGCGTTTATGTGGCGACCGCCATGGGGTATGTCGTCAATTATCGAACCTATTCGGCAACAGTCGATAACGTCATCGACCCCGGTAACTCTCTCGTTTCGTTTTACGCAAAAATTACTACGATCAAGTTTTTTTTGTATGTTATAAGTAAAATGAATCCCAGAGAAATCATATCATGTGAAATAAAGTATTATCGCGTACTTTATTGTTCTCATAAAGTATAGAGTACAATTACTCAAAATAACGTACAATACTTGTAATAAAGTACGAGTGGCAACCCTAAATGAAACATATTAAAGTAAAATATATTTAGTGTACTGGAGAAAAATGCGTTGCAAAAGTCTGAAATATTATCAAATTTATTATTAGATCTCAATTGATGAGAGTAGTATATTTGAAGTATAAGATCCTGTGGTGATTTATTTACATATTAGAATCGTTTAGTAACAGAGTTAGAAGTAACCTTAAAAAAATGTTTTTCTGTAAAAAAATAATTATACACTGTGTACACACACACATATTAGCTTACATATTTTTTTAATAGATCGTGCGTGACATCATTAATTTCGGATTATGTAAAACTGATAATGGTGACTGATGCCGAAGTTAAGAGAAGGTTGGATTAAATTTGGAAAAGATAAGAAAGAAATAAGTTAAGTATATTGTAGAAAAATAATCTGCCTTACCTGAGTAACGTCAGAAAGAGGCTCAATGTCCGAAACGCAAGTTGGTCACCAAAATTCGATGGAAGATGGTTAAGATTAAGAGACGAATTAATATTATTAAGAATAAGTATCTTGTTTTTGATAAATAATTTCGCACGCAGAGTGATAATGTGGATCACTGAAGATAATGACGATCTCCAGTAGTGATCAGATCATGGACAATATCAGTAGGTCCCAACGGAATGATACGAATGAGACGTGGAAATAGGCACAAGCTTGTTATAAAGTTCACCAGAGGTATTTTTCTAACAAAATGAAATATAAAAATATAAATATATTAAAGAAAATACATTATTATTGTGAAGCTGACGTGGCGAAATTGGATAACGCGCCATTCCATAGAGTGGAAGTCCGTTGGTTTGATTCCCGGCAGCAGCTAAAATATTTTTTCGTCAATTTAATTCGATAAATATGTTACAAAAATATAAATTAATGTATTAAATTTTAACACACGAAAATCACCAGTACATATTTATAAAACAAGTTTTTACCACAGTTTATAAGGGAATTGGTTAGGTTGATAAGAGTGCTGGCGTAACATGCGCGATGTACTGGAATCGATTCTCGGCGCCTCTAAAATCCTTTTGAGGCGATTGTCGAAATCGTAGTATTGGTAAAATATGAAATAAATACATAAGGTAAAATTTAGAATACATAAAAATGTCATTTTGTAATACATAAAAATACATAATCACTTTGTTTTGCGTTATTTGTTAAATTTTTCATGAAAAATTTTACTGGGGTGTCAGTTGAATATATCAAATATATTTTTTTCAGCGATGTTTTTAATAAATAACCTTTAAATTTTTTGCGAGTTTGTACGTTACACTCGTTGGTTCTTCGTATTTTAAAAACGTACGCGAACTTCTATTCTGCAGTCTTTCTTGTGTTCATGTACAATATTTATCAAATTCTCAATGATTTCGTAAATGAAAAATATTCATTAAAACGTCGATTTTATGTGTTTGTAGAAATAAATATTTATTTCGTTTGAATCGAATCGTTTTGAAAATATGTCATGAAAACAACCTGGGCGCCCGGCTGATAGACGTTTAAGATAAATAAAGTTTCTTTCTGCAGAACTAGGCGAAGGGAACATAGAAACACAAATAGATTTCTTATCGTCGAGTGACATTACAAAAAATACTCAGCTGATTGGAAATAAAAATCTCTCGGAAAAATAATCCGGCGTGCTATCGGAAAACCATTTAGCCTGCGAAGTCATTTGGCTAATGGTCACGTGGGACATAGAAGAAAAGCATTGTTACGTAATGTACAATAATTGAATAGTGCGTAACATTTTTATAGAATTTTATATAACTTAGATATTTTATTCCTCTCCTTTGACGGCTTCACGGGACTTGAAAGACTACGACCGCAGTCACTTCTTCAAGAGACTTTTCCACCACCACGATGGTCCAGTGTGGAGAGAACTCGCTTTACTTACTTTAACTAACTCTTCTAGGTTCCTTTTTGACGTAAAAACGTCCCCAAAATCGGTGCTGGATGTGGGGAGGCAATTGCGCCCAAATGAGCGGCAGTTTCTGCCGAAGTAATTTAAAACTTCAATTCCTTAGCTAACAATAAACAATGTGCCGCCATTTTGATCCACTTTTAAAGAAGAAGGAAGAAAATTTGTGTAAATACTGCTTTGGCATTCGTAGTGGCCGGATGACGCGATTTGTACGTGCAAATTTGAACCCATGATTTTAGACATTCCAGATTCGACACTGTCCATTCAGAAGATCATATTTCAGAGACCAATCATCCCATTCGAGTGAACTTAGGTATTGTTTTAAAGAATAGGGTATTTGTTATAATTCGTCTTCGTTTTTAAGTATATATCTCAAAAACTAAAAATGATACGAGGCTGCGAATTTTAAAATGTTTGAAAAAGTATACCTACCTTAAAAAATTCTTTTAACATGAACTAGTCAATTATTTGGACAGACCAACCACGTAAGAGAAAACTTGTATAAATTTTACATTTGAAAGAGATATTCAAATAATTTTAATTCCACATGTATTCAACTTTTCATTTCCGTATGATGCCCGGTGAACCAAGTATCTACTTGTATTACATAAAACAAAATATTTGAAGACTTTATATCATTGAGTTAATCGTTTTCCATTGTTATGGTAATAATTTACATGTAGCAATTTTTTATAAAGTACTGAATGTATGTTTGTCTAATTTCTTGTGATGAAAGGGTAAAAAATGTAAACACAATTTAATAAAAATTAATAAAAATAAATTTAATAAAAATGAATCAATTAATAAAAATGAGAACTACATATAAGGTCGATATATTCACGGAAACATAGAGGGCTGCTATAGCTAGGTCAGAGCACCGGCCCCGGAAAGGAGGTGACCTGAGTTCGAATCCCAGTAGTAGCCTTATATTTTTTCGTGAATCAGATTTTTCTGTATGTCTTTCTAATTGATTAATTAATTTGGTTTTTAACAATTTAAGTGAGTTAGGAGAATAAAATGATACAGATTACACTTTTGTGTGGTAAAAAAAAATATATAATAAGAAAGAAATTAATATATTAACCCACGTTGCTGTACAAAACCCGCAAATTGGAAATATAAACTGTCGAAATATAGAAGGCATATAGTTCGACACAATATTATACTGACAGAAGATATTATGTCATAAAAACAAGTTTTGAGATAATCGCATTTAAAATATATTATATAAATTATATGAAATCTTTTAAGCAGTCATACTAATAGAAATATTTCGGATTTAAAAATAAATATATGCCTCATACAGAACTGTCTTTTGGGCACCCACCTTATAACATTAAATTTGTTATTTAGACGCATGCTTAAAAGAAACTAATAAAGGGACTACTGAATTAATGCATTATGTTAGTACCTATTTACTCTATTGAAAAAGAAAAGATCATCATATTTAAAAAAAATATTATTGATTACAAAAAAGTAATATAAAAATAATTTTAGCTGTTCCTATTCCTTTTTAATTATCAATTTTAATTAGATTCTTACTAACTATTATTTAATAATATCTTAATGCTAAATGTGTGAATAATGATGAAAAAAACATACAGGTCAAAAATAATTATAACAGTCAAAATATTCTTTATTTTTCAACAATTTTAAGATAAACTTTGTTCTTCGAGACAAATCTTATTAAAACTAAAGACTCAGAATAGCGTTTCGCAGATCTTTATTAAATATTGTTGACAGATCAATTTGAATAAGATCTACTGCGCTATGTAGCTATTATCTTGCAGAAAGCATGATATGACTTAGTGTTTTCTGTCAGAAGAACAAAAGATCAATATTACTTAATAAGTTTATTAACATGAAACCAAACATTATAAAACAAAATGCGTTACATCACGATGAAGAGCAAAACTATACATAAATCTTTAAAAAAGAAAAAAACCAAAATCTGACTTGATACCTTCTGTTAGTATACCCTCGATATGTTTCAAATTTTGAAACGATAATTTAACATCACAATAAATTATTATAATGTCAAGACGTAAATAAATGTCGCCTTTCTTTATTATAACTATATCTTAATAATGAGAAAAAGTATATATAGCTTTAGAAGAACATTCCTTTCAGGAAAATATCATATGTGGATGGCGTAATGCGACGCTCGAGAATTAATCGCGCTCTTCTGACTTCATTCACTCATGAGGCGACTGTGACAAATGCGATACAGTATACAACGCAACCACAGAATTACGCCTCATGACACGTGGAAAATTCACACCATAAAATTAGGTCAAAAGGCAAGCGATCTCACTCCTCCAAAGATTCGAGTTCTTAGCACTTGGCACGTATGAGAGACATCTTTTCATTTATTTCTAGGTTTGCGGAATTGTGAAGATAAATCTGAAAACAAGTTTCCGTTTCGCGGATCGCAAGTGTCAAAATGGCGTCTACTGAAATATAAAGATGCTCCAGAAGTGAAGAAGATGTGTAATGATGTGTCGTTTATTTACTTACCGTCACGCTGATTCCCCACGAGAATAGGCAGAGAGGATAGAGCGCTACACTCTTCTGTCCTGAAATTCAACTCTAAAAATAAATACATCTTTGCACGAAAGCTCTATCATTGTTGAGGCCCCTAACAGGATCATCTTCCAGTATCTGGTTAATCTAGTCAAGCCACGCTTTCCGCGGCCGCCCAATCTTTCTGGCATCGTCAACACTTGTGTCTTATATATTCCTTACCATTTTTTTCTCATTTATGCCTATGGCCAAACCACCTGCGCGACCCTTTTTTAATTCTTTCAGCTATGCTTTCAACTAAGAATAGCTTTACATTCCTTCCTAATTTGTTAATTTACTGTATTATAAATAGATTTAAACACATGCGTCTAAGTGATCTCATTTCCACAGCATTCAGTCTACTTTAGTTCCTCTTCTTGCAACTCCAGCACAAACTCATCTACTTGTTCCACAGCATTCAGTCTACTTTAGTTCCTCTTCTTGCAACTCCAGCACAAACTCATCTACTTGTTTCACAGCATTCAGTCAACTTTAGTTCCTCTTCTTGCAGCTTCAGCACAAACTCATCTACTTGTTCCACATATTCATTCCCGTATAAAGATATTACATACGTCGTATAGATATATAAGGTATTATTTAACTATATAAGATCTATAGCGAGCGATGCTTTTTGAGAATCATTAGAAATATACTTTAAAATATATTATTGATGGATTTGACGTTAACATTGTACAGATTATTTCTTTACGGAATTCTTTAAAAATGTCTATGTACCTGTGTTACCAAAAAACACCGACCACACATCAGCAACATCAAACATTGAAACCACATTAAATATAAATAATTGCACAATAAGTACTTCCAGTATTATAAGTGGGATTAAAAAACTTGATGTAAATAAAGGGCATGGACCTGACGGAATTCCTCCACTATTTATAAAAAATTGTGTTGATGTACTATCTCTCCCCCTGTCAATCATATTTAATAAATCCATATCAGCGGGTATATTCCCACATATATGGAAGGAAAGTTTCTTAACACCGATCTTCAAAGATGGAGACAATAATGATGTAAAAAATTATAGACCCATTTGCATACAATCTTGTATACCTAAGTTATTCGAATCACTAGTCCTCGATACTATATCTCCTGTTTTAAAACAAACAATAACTCCGTACCAACACGGATTCATCTCAAATAGATCTACCCTAACAAATTTAGTTTTGTATGAAAATTACATTATTAAATCTTTTGTTAATAAAACTCAAGTAGATTCAGTTTACACGGACTTCAGTAAGGCGTTTGACAAAGTCTCACATGCTTTATTAATTGCCAAATTAGGAAAAATAGGATTTGGTGGACAAATACTTTCTTGGTTAACGAGCTATCTGAGTGAAAGAAGGCAAAGGGTAAAAATATATTCATATGTATCAGAATGTTTCCATGCTACTAGTGGTGTACCACAGGGATCGCATCTTGGACCAATACTATTTCTATTATTTGTGAATGACATTTCAACAATATTTAATGGCATTGAATATTTGCTGTTTGCAGACGATCTAAAAATCTTTAAATCAGTAACCAACATTTATGACTGCAACATATTACAGCAAAACCTAAATTCTCTTTCAGTATGGTGTGAAACGAATAAATTGTACTTAAATTTAAATAAATGCAAAATTATATCATTTACTAGATTAAAATCAAAAATAAATTTTGAATACTCTCTATGTAACACCAAACTAGAAAATGTTGACTGTATTCGAGACTTAGGGGTATTATTCGACTCGAAACTTACGTTTACTAATCATATTAATGCGATAACTTGTAAGTCTCTAAAATTGCTGGGATTTATTTTAAGGACATCACGCCCATTTCAATCAATTGAAAGTATTAAAATGTTATACATGTCTCTTGTCCGGAGCCAATTAGAATATTGCTCATCAGTTTGGTCTCCATATTATAATGGGCATATAGACAGTATTGAGCGTGTCCAACGCAAATTTCTCAAATACATTAACTACAAGTTAAGCATACCAATACAAAACATAGAATACAATTACATATTGAAGAGACTAAATTTACTCACATTATATGATAGAAGAAAAATTTATGATATAGTTCTTCTTTACAAAATTGTAAACAATATGTTGGACAGCCCTGACCTTGTGGCATGTATCGATTATAATATCCCTTCCACACATAGAACGCGACAAATTGTCACATTCCATCGCAACAATTGCAATACCAATTATCAATCAAATTCTGTGATACACAGAATATTGGGAACTTGTAATGAATATGGTTGCATGATTGACATTTTCGTCGACAGTCTGGAGAAAGTAAAGTTTACACTTAAAGAGGCAATACTGCTTCGTTACTGACTTCAGCTGTTAATATGTAATGGTGGGTAATATATATTTTTCGTACACATTGCCGCTTTGTACTTTATATTTTTAATTTCTGTACTTGTAATTTATATTGTTTAATGTATGTTCTTTTAATTTTATGATATATTTTTTCATGTAAAAGCCTATACGCATTGCTGCTCGTTACCTACTCTACATTTTTAATTTTTATACTCAAGATTTGGTGCTATTCCTGAAACTTTTAATGTATGTGCTTTTTGAAATTTATTTTATACTCTTTATGTAAAAGCCTAATGGGCGTAAACAAATAAATAAACATTATTCATCGTGATCATCAAATTTGGAAAAAATTAACCTTGTAACCTCTACGTGAGTTTAATAATATTTTAACGACAGAATCATCACCTGTCGATGAAGATTCGGTTTCTCTCAAAACTTAAGTATGAAAAATATTATTAAACTTACGTCGAGTTAACAAGGTTAACTAATCTTTTTCCTAATTTAATTATCATACTTTAAAGAGTTCGTGGTGAGTATGGCAATTCTAGAATTCATTTTATAAAAAAAAATCACCTATATAAAAATTTGAGGAAACAAATAATTTATGCTGGTACAGCAGAAATCTGTTTTTGTGGTATACTTTGCATGCAATAGTGACTTGCATTATATATGGACTGACTGATCGCCTCTGCCAAATTTACTATAGCTGAGACATTATCAATCAACATTTTTATAAATAACGGTGAACTTGCGTCCAAATATTGTATCCATCCGACGAATAATCAAAACTATAAAAAATTAGTATAATAATAATTCTAATAAATATTAATTATAATAAATATTCTTAATTATAATAATAATAGTAATTTAGTATTCATACATTATATTTAATTAATTAAAATCTGGTGAAGAATTCAACTCTAGACTCCATCGTGACAGGCAAGATTACGCTATAGAGAAATGAATGAGATGCGAAAATAACAGATAAAAATTTATTTATTAATCCAACTTCATAAGAATTTCAGCAGGGGTCATTTTATTAAGCATATAAATAATAAAGTAGGTACATGATGCATCTATTTCTATCAAAAAAAGTTGCATGCATTCGTAACCCATATTAATATTTAATTTGACACTAGTATATTAGGGCAATAGCAAGATGGTGGAGAGATCGCTTACACATATCATAGATAGCGGGATTAATTAATATTCGGTGCCTCCCGATTTTTATTTAATTAAAAAAATGGTTTGGAGGCGCGTGGTATCGATCCCTGTACCGATAAATGTAATGAAACAAAAAATAAATAAAATGTGCATATTTTAGCCAAAAGCCAAAATTTCGAACTTCACAGGAGAGCAAAAGAAAGTTCTGTCAATAAGATGTTGTTAATGTTTCTTTTATTTTCGATTTCCATATTTATTAATCCAAAACACATATGGAAATCATTTAATAATGAAAGAAATATTGACAAAACCGGATTGACAAAACATTATTTTGCTCTCCTGTAAAGTTCGAAATAATTACTAACGTCCTTTTAGCTTTCTGCCCTCGATATATAAAAATATTAAACAAATTTTTAATCAGCGTGAATAAAAAGCCAATAAATATTAGTACCTACTGCAAAATAAAGGTACGAGAATAATGTTGAAAAATATAATATGTAGAACTAAATATATTTAAACAGAACATATATTTCAAAGGTATGCTGAAAAAATATCGACAAAATTTATTAGAAAAAATATGCCAATCAATTATACGATTTATCTCCTATATCGATGATGTAAACATTTTTTTTTATTGATTTCTATAATAATTTCATTGAAATTCCAGATGACATAAAAAGGAGAAAAAATTATATAAATTTAAAATTAAGCTCAGTAAATTCGTTATCTATAACTTATGTATGGGGAGTATTGTTGCAAGTTTGCAAAGTGACAGTTGTGTTTGTGCTTGCTCTCTTGGATAATTACTTATTTTGGATAAAACAGATATTTATAACCTTTTTTTCCCTTTGTATTTAGTTTATATTTTGTTGTATTGTAGCATATTAACGAATTTCCGTTTCTACATCCTTAATGGAGGACTTAAGACCTCCGGATCCTCCGGATCCTCCGGATCCTCCGGATCCCCCTGATCCTCATCCTTCACCATCTACCATAAGAGGGATATCGCGTTTT